>CAWVNZ010000904.1:0-82379 GCA_963930735.1 Dioctria linearis | reverse complement strand
GCCAGGGATTGCCTTTTCTATAGTAAATTATTCAAAAAATAATTTTTTACTGTCGCAAATTTCAAAACCGCCAGGGATTGCCTTTTCTATAGTAAATTATTCAAAAAATAATTTTTTACTGTCGCAAGTTTTAATTAAGCCAGGGATTGCCTTTTCTATAGTAAATTATTCAAAAAATAATTTTCTACTGTCGCAAATTTTAATTACGCCAGGAATTGCCTTTTCTATAGTAAACTTTTCAAAAAATAATTTTCTACTGTCGCAAATTTTAATTACGCCAGGGATTGCCTTTTCTATAGTAAATTATTCAAAAAATAATTTTTTACTGTCGCAAATTTTAAGTGCGCCAGGGATTGCCTTTTCTATAGTAAATTATTCAAAAAATAATTTTCAACTGTAGCAAATTTTAATTGCGCCAGGGATTACCTTTTCTATAGTAAATTATTCAAAAAATAATTTTCTACTGTCGCAAACTTTAAGTGCGCCAGGGATTGCCTTTTCTATAGTAAATTATTCAAAAAATAATTTTCTACTGTCGCAAATTTTAATTACGCCAGGGATTGCCTCTTCTATAGTAAATTATTCAAAAAATAATTTTCTACTGTCGCAAATTTTAATTGCGCCAGGGATTGCCTTTTCTATAGTAAATTATTCAAAAAATAATTTTCAACTGTCGCAAATTTTAATTACGCCAGGGATTGCCTTTTCTATAGTAAATTATTCAAAAAATAATTTTTTACTGTCGAAAATTTTAAATACGCCAGGGATTGCCTATTCTATAGTAAATTATTCAAAAAATAATTTTTACTGTCGCAAATTTTAATTACGCCAGGGATTGCCTTTTCTATAGTAAATTATTCAAAAAATAATTTTCAACTGTCGCAAATTTTAATTACGCCAGGGATTGCCTTTTCTATAGTAAATTATTCAAAAAATAATTTTCAACTGTCGCAAATTTTAATTACGCCAGGGATTGCCTTTTCTATAGTAAATTATTCAAAAAATAATTTTCAACTGTCGCAAATTTTAATTACGCCAGGGATTGCCTTTTCTATAGTAAATTATTCAAAAAACAATTTTCAACTGTCGCAAATTTTAATTACGCCAGGGATTGCTTTTCTATAGTAAACTTTTCAAAAAATAATTTTCATCTGTCGCAAATTTCAAATCCGCCAGGGATTGCCTTTTCTATAGTAAATTTAGCAAAAAATAATTTTCAACTGTCGCAAATTTTAATTACGCCAGGGATTGCCTTTTCTATAGTAAACTTTTCAAAAAATAATTTTCTACTGTCGCAAATTTTAATTACGCCAGGGATTGCCTTTTCTATAGTAAATTATTCAAAAAATAATTTTCAACTGTCGCAAATTTTAATTGCGACAGGGATTGCCTTTTCTATAGTAAATTATTCAAAAAATAATTTTTTACTGTCGCAAATTTTAAGTGCGCCAGGGATTGCCTTTTCTATAGTAAATTATTCAAAAAATAATTTTATACTGTCGCAAATTTTAATTACGCCAGGGATTGCCTATTCTATAGTAAATTATTCAAAAAATAATTTCTTACTGTCGCAAATTTTAAATACGCCAGGGATTGCCTTTTCTATAGTAAATTATTCAAAAAATAATTTTCAACTGTCGCAAATTTTAATTACGCCAGGGATTGCCTTTTCTATAGTAAATTTTGCAAAAAATAATTTTTTACTGTCGCAAATTTTAATTGCGCCAGGGATTGCCTTTTCTATAGTAAATTATTCAAAAAATAATTTTCAACTGTCGCAAATTTTAATTACGCCAGGGATTGCCTTTTCTATAGTAAATTATTCAAAAAATAATTTTCTACTGTCGCAAATTTTAATTACGCCAGGGATTGCCTTTTCTATAGTAAATTATTCAAAAAATAATTTTCTACTGTGGCAAATTTTAATTGCGCCAGGGATTGCCTTTTCTACAGTAAAATTTTCAAAAAATAATTTTTTACTGTCGCAAATTTTAAGTGCGCCAGGGATTGCCTTTTCTATAGTAAATTATTCAAAAAATAATTTTTTACTGTCGCAAATTTTAAGTGCGCCAGGGATTGCCTTTTCTATAGTAAATTATTCAAAAAATAATTTTATACTGTCGCAAATTTTAATTACGCCAGGGATTGCCTTTTCTATAGTAAATTATTCAAAAAATAATTTCTTACTGTCGCAAATTTTAAATACGCCAGAGATTGCCTTTTCTATAGTAAATTATTCAAAAAATAATTTTCTACTGTCGCAAATTTTAATTACGCCAGGGATTGCCTTTTCTATAGTAAATTATTCAAAAAATAATTTTCTACTGTCGCAAATTTTAATTACGCCAGGGATTGCCTTTTCTATAGTAAATTATTCAAAAAATAATTTTATACTGTCGCAAATTTTAATTGCGCCAGGGATTGCCTTTTCTATAGTAAATTATTCAAAAAATAATTTTATACTGTCGCAAATTTTAATTACGCCAGGGATTGCCTTTTCTGTAGTAAATTATTCAAAAAATAATTTTATACTGTCGCAAATTTTAATTACGCCAGGGATTGCCTTTTCTATAGTAAATTATTCAAAAAATAATTTTCTACTGTCGCAAATTTTAATTACGCCAGGGATTGCCTTTTCTATAGTAAATTTCTCACAAATTCATTTCTTACTGTCGCAAATTTTAAATACGCCATGGATTGCCTTTTCTATAGTAAATTATTCAAAAAATAATTTTAACTGTCGCAAATATTAATTACGCCTGGGATTGCCTTTTCTATAGTAAGTTATTCAAAAAATAATTTTCTACTGTCGCAAATTTTAATTACGCCAGGGATTGCCTTTTCTATAGTAAATAATTCAAAAAATAATTTTATACTGTCGCAAATTTTAATTGCGCCAGGGATTGCCTTTTCTATAGTAAATTATTCAAAAAATAATTTTTAACTGTCGCAAATTTTAAGTGCGCCAGGGATTGCCATTTCTATAGTAAATTATTCAAAAAATAATTTTTTACTGTCGCAAATTTTAAGTGCGCCAGGGATTGCCTTTTCTATAGTAAATTATTCAAAAAATAATTTTTTACTGTCGCAAATTTTAAGTGCGCCAGGGATTGCCTTTTCTATAGTAAATTATTCAAAAAATAATTTTATACTGTCGCAAATTTTAATTACGCCAGGGATTGCCTTTTCTATAGTAAATTATTCAAAAAATAATTTTCTACTGTCGCAAATTTTAATTACACCAGGGATTGCCTTTTCTATAGTAAATTTCTCACAAATTAATTTCTTACTGTCGCAAATTTTAAATACGCCAGGGATTGCCTTTTCTATAGTAAATTATTCAAAAAATAATTTTCTACTTTCGCAAATTTTAATTACGCCAGGGATTGCCTCTTCTATAGTAAATTATTCAAAAAATAATTTTCTACTGTCGCAAATTTTAATTACGCCAGGGATTGCCTTTTCTATAGTAAATTATTCAAAAAATAATTTTATACTGTCGCAAATTTTAATTGCGCCAGGGATTGCCTTTTCTATAGTAAATTATTCAAAAAATAATTTTTTACTGTCGCAAGTTTTAAGTGCGCCAGGGATTGCCTTTTCTATAGTAAATTATTCAAAAAATAATTTTTTACTGTCGCAAATTTTAAGTGCGCCAGGGATTGCCTTTTCTATAGTAAATTATTCAAAAAATAATTTTTTACTGTCGCAAATTATAAGTGCGCTAGGGATTGCCTTTTCTATAGTAAATTATTCAAAAAATAATTTTATACTGTCGCAAATTTTAATTGCGCCAGGGATTGCCTTTTCTATAGTAAATTATTCAAAAAATAATTTTCTACTGTCGCAAATTTTAATTACGCCTGGATTACCTTTTCTATAGTAAATTTCTCACAAATTAATTTCTTACTGTCGCATATTTTAAATACGCCAGGGATTGCCTTTTCTATAGTAAATTATTCAAAAAATAATTTTCTACTGTCGCAAATTTTAATTACGCCAGGGATTGCCTTTTCTATAGTAAATTATTCAAAAAATAATTTTCTACTGTCGCAAATATTAATTACGCCAGGAATTGCCTTTTCTATAGTAAATTATTCAAAAAATAATTTTCTACTGTCGCAAATTTTAATTATGCCAGGGATTACCTTTTCTATAGTAAATTTCTCACAAATTAATTTCTTACTGTCGCAAATTTTAAATACGCCAGGGACTGCCTTTTCTATAGTAAATTATTCAAAAAATAATTTTTTACTGTCGCAAATTTTAAGTGCGCTAGGGATTGCCTTTTCTATAGTAAATTATTCAAAAAATATTTTTATACTGTCGCAAATTTTAATTACGCCAGGGATTGCCTTTTCTATAGTAAATTATTCAAAAAATAATTTTCTACTGTCGCAAATTTTAATTACGCCAGAGATTACCTTTTCTATAGTAAATTTCTCACAAATTAATTTCTTATTGTCGCAAATTTTAAATACGCCAGGGATTGCCTTTTCTATAGTAAATTATTCAAAATATAATTTTTTACTGTCGCAAGTTTTAAGTGCGCCAGGGATTGCCTTTTCTATAGTAAATTATTCAAAAAATAATTGTTTACTGTCGCAAATTTTAAGTGCGCCAGGGATTGCCTTTTCTATAGTAAATTATTCAAAAAATAATTTTTTACTCTCGCAAATTTTAAGTGCGCTAGGGATTGCCTTTTCTATAGTAAATTATTCAAAAAATAATTTTATACTGTCGCAAATTTTAATTACGCCAGGGATTGCCTTTTCTATAGTAAATTATTCAAAAAATAATTTTCTACGGTCGCAAATTTTAATTACGCCAGGGATTACCTTTTCTATAGTAAATTTCTCACAAATTAATTTCTTACTGTCGCAAATTTTAAATACGCCAGGGATTGCCTTTTCTATAGTAAATTTTTCAAAAAATAATTTTCTAATGTCGCAAATTTTAATTACGCCAGGTATTGCCTTTTCTATAGTAAATTATTCAAAAAATAATTTTCTACTGTCGCAAATTTTAATTACGCCAGGGATTGCCTTTTCTATAGTAAATTATTCAAAAAATAATTTTATACTGTCGCAAATTTTAATTGCGCCTGGGATTGCCTATTCTATAGTAAATTATTCAAAAAATAATTTTTTACTGTCGCAAATTTTAAGTGCGCCAGGGATTACCTTTTCTATAGTAAATTATTCAAAAAATAATTTTTTACTGTCGCAAATTTTAAGTGCGCCAGGGATTGCCTTTTCTATAGTAAATTATTCAAAAAATAATTTTTTACTGTCGCAAATTTTAAGTGCGCCAGGGATTGCCTTTTCTATAGTAAATTATTCAAAAAATAATTTTATACTGTCGCAAATTTTAATTACGCCAGGGATTGCCTTTTCTATAGTAAATTCTTCAAAAAATAATTTTCTACTGTCGCAAATTTTAATTAGGCCAGGGATTGCCTTTTCTATAGTAAATTTCTCACCAATTAATTTCTTACTGTCGCAAATTTTAAATACGTCAGGGATTGCCTTTTCTATAGTAAATTATTCAAAAAATAATTTTCTACCGTCGCAAATTTTAATTACGCCAGGGATTGCCTTTTCTATAGTAAATTATTCAAAAAATAATTTTCTACTGTCGCAAATTTTAATTACGCCAGGGATTGCCTTTTCTATAGTAAATTATTCAAAAAATAATTTTATACTGTCGCAAATTTTAACTACACCAGGGATTGCCTTTTCTATAGTAAATTATTCAAAAAATAATTTTTTACTGTCGCAAATTTTAAGTGCGCCAGGGATTGCCTTTTCTATAGTAAATTATTCAAAAAATAATTTTCAACTGTCGCAAATTATAATTGCGCCAGGGATTGCCTTTTTTATAGTAAATTATTCAAAAAATAATGTTTTACTGGCGCAAATTTTAAATATCCCAGGGATTGCCTTTTCTATAGTAAATTTCTCACAAATTAATTTTTTACTGTCGCAAATTTTAATTGCGCCAGGGATTACCTTTTCTATAGTAAACTTTTCAAAAAATAATTTTCTACTGTCGCAAATTTTAATTACGCCAGGGATTGCCTTTTCTATAGTAAGTTATTCAAAAAATAATTTTCTACTGTCGCAAATTTTAATTGCGCCAGGGATTGCCTTTTCTACAGTAAATGTTTCAAAAATTAATTTTTTACTGTCGCAAATTTTAAATACGCCAGGGATTGTCTTTTCTATAGTAAATTATTCAAAAAATAATTTTCTACTGTCGCCAATTTTAAGTGCGCCAGGGATTGCCTTTTCTATAGTAAATTATTCAAAAAATAATTTTTTACTGTCGCAAATTTTAAATATCCCAGGGATTGCCTTCTCTATAGTAAATTTCTCACAAATTAATTTTTTACTGTCGCAAATTTTAATTGCGCCAGGGATTGCCTTTTCTATAGTAAATTTTGCAAAAAATAATTTTTTACTGTCGCAAATTTTAATTGCGCCAGGAATTGCCTTTTCTATAGTAAATTATTCAAAAAATAATTTATTTTTTTTCGCAAATGTTAATTGCGCCAGGGATTGCCTTTTCTATAGTAAATTATTCAAAAAATAATTTTTTACTGTCGCAAATTTTAATTGCGCCAGGGATTGCCTTTTCTACAGTAAATTTTTCAAAAAATAATTTTTTACTGTCGCAAATTTTAATTGCGCCAGGGATTGCCTTTTCTATAGTAAATTATTCAAAAAATAATTTTCTACTGTCGCAAATTTTTATTACGCCAGGGATTGCCCTTTTCTATAGTAAATTTTGCAAAAAATAATTTTTTACTGTCGCAACTTTTAATTGCGCCAGGGATTGCCTTTTCTATAGTAAATTATTCAAAAAATAATTTTTTACTGTCGCAAATTTTAAGTGCGCCAGGGATTGCCTTTTCTATAGTAAATTATTCAAAAAATAATTTTATACTGTCGCAAATTTTAATTACGCCAGGGATTGCCTTTTCTTCAAAAAATAATTTCTTACTGTCGTAAATTTTAAACACGCCAGGGATTGTCTTTTATATAGTAAATTATTCAAAAAATAATTTTCTACTGTCGCAAATTTTAATTACGCCAGGGATTGCCTTTTCTATAGTAAATTATTCAAAAAATAATTTTCTACTGTCGCAAATTTTAAGTGCGCCAGGGATTGCCTTTTATATAGTAAATTATTCAAAAAATAATTTTATACTGTCGCAAATTTTAATTACGCCAGGGATTGCCTTTTCTATAGTAAATTATTCAAAAAATAATTTTCTACTGTCGCAAATTTTACTTACGCCAGGGATTGCCTTTTCTATAGTAAATTTCTCACAAATTAATTTCTTACTGTCGCAAATTTTAAATACGCCAGGGATTGCCTTTTCTATAGTAAATTATTCAAAAAATAATTTTCTACTGTCGCAAATTTTAATTACGCCAGGGATTGCCTTTTCTATAGTAAATTATTCAAAAAATAATTTTCTACTGTCGCAAATTTTAATTACGCCAGGGATTGCCTTTTCTATAGTAAATTATTCAAAAAATAATTTTATACTGTCGCAAATTTTAATTGCGCCAGGGATTGCCTTTTCTATAGTAAATTATTCAAAAAATAATTTTCTACTGTCGCAAAATTTAATTACGCCAGGGATTACCTTTTCTATAGTAAATTTCTCACAAATTAATTTCTTACTGTCGCAAATTTTAAATACGCCAGGGAATGCCTTTCCTATAGTAAATTATTCAAAAAATAATTTTCTACTGTCGCAAATTTTAATTACGCCAGGGATTGCCTTTTCTATAGCAAATTATTCAAAAAATAATTTTCTACTGTCGCAAATTTTAATTACGCCAGGGATTGCCTTTTCTATAGTAAATTATTCAAAAAATAATTTTCTACTGTCGCAAATTTTAATTACGCCAGGGATTGCCTTTTCTATAGCAAATTATTCAAAAAATAATTTTCTACTGTCGCAAATTTTAATTACGCCAGGGATTGCCTTTTCTATAGTAAATTATTCAAAAATTAATTTTTTACTGTCGCAAATTTTAATTGCGCCAGGGATTACCTTTTCTATAGTAAACTTTTCAAAAAATAATTTTCTACTGTCGCAAATTTTAATTACGCCAGGGATTGCCTTTTCTATAGTAAGTTATTCAAAAAATAATTTTCTACTGTCGCAAATTTTAATTGCGCCAGGGATTGCCTTTTCTACAGTAAATGTTTCAAAAAATAATTTTCTACTGTCGCAAATTTTAATTACGCCAGGGATTGCCTTTTCTATAGTAAATTATTCAAAAAATAATTTTATACTGTCGCAAATTTTAATTACGCCAGGGATTGCCTTTTCTTCAAAAAATAATTTCTTACTGTCGTAAATTTTAAGCACGCCAGGGATTGTCTTTTATATAGTAAATTATTCAAAAAATAATTCTCTACTGTCGCAAATTTTAATTACGCCAGGGATTGCCTTTTCTATAGTAAATTATTCAAAAAATAATTTTCTACTGTCGCAAATTTTAATTACGCCAGGGATTGCCTTTTCTATAGTAAATTATTCAAAAAATAATTTTCAACTGTCGCAAATTTTAATTACGCCAGGGATTGCCTTTTCTATAGTAAATTATTCAAAAAATAATTTTCTACTGTCGCAAATTTTAATTACGCCAGGGATTGCCTTTTCTATAGCAAATTATTCAAAAAATAATTTTCTACTGTCGCAAATTTTAATTACGCCAGGGATTGCCTTTTCTATAGTAAATTATTCAAAAAATAATTTTCTACTGTCGCAAATTTTAATTACGCCAGGGATTGCCTTTTCTATAGTAAATTATTCAAAAAATAATTTTCTACTGTCGCAAATTTTAATTACGCCAGGGATTGCCTTTTCTATAGTAAATTATCCAAAAAATAATTTTCTACTGTCGCAAATTTTAATTAGGCCAGGGATTGCCTTTTCTATAGTAAATTATTCAAAAAATAATTTTCTACTGTCGCAAATTTTAATTACGCCAGGGATTGCCTTTTCTATAGTAAATTATTCAAAAAATAATTTTATACTGTCGCAAATTTTAATTGCGCCAGGGATTGCCTTTTCTATAGTAAATTATTCAAAAAATAATTTTTTACTCTCGCAAGTTTTAAGTGCGCCAGGGATTGCCTATTTTATAGTAAATTATTCAAAAAATAATTTTTTACTGTCGCAAATTTTAAGTGCGCCAGGGATTGCCTTTTCTATAGTAAATTATTCAAAAAATAATTATTTACTGTCGCAAATTTTAAGTGCGCTAGGGATTGCCTTTTCTATAGTAAATTATTCAAAAAATAATTTTATACTGTCGCAAATTTTAATTACGCCAGGGATTGCCTTTTCTATAGTAAATTATTCAAAAAATAATTTTCTACTGTCGCAAATTTTAATTACGCCAGGGATTACCTTTTCTATAGTAAATTTCTCACAAATTAATTTCTTACTGTCGCAAATTTTAAATACGCCAGGGATTGCCTTTTCTATAGTAAATTATTCAAAAAATAATTTTCTAATGTCGCAAATTTTAATTACGCCAGGGATTGCCTTTTCTATAGTAAATTATTCAAAAAATAATTTTCTACTGTCGCAAATTTTAATTACGCCAGGGATTGCCTTCTCTATAGTAAATTATTCAAAAAATAATTTTATACTGTCGCAAATTTTAATTGCGCCAAGGATTGCCTTTTCTATAGTAAATTATTCAAAAAATAATTTTTTACTGTCGCAAATTTTAAGTGCGCCAGGGATTGCCTTTTCTATAGTAAATTATTCAAAAAATAATTTTTTACTGTCGCAAATTTTAAGTGCGCCAGGGATTGCCTTTTCTATAGTAAATTATTCAAAAAATAATTTTTTACTGTCGCGAATTTTAAGTACGCCAGGGATTGCCTTTTCTATAGTAAATTATTCAAAAAATAATTTTATACTGTCGCAAATTTTAATTACGCCAGGGATTGCCTTTTCTATAGTAAATTATTCAAAAAATAATTTTCAACTGTCGCAAATTTTAATTGCGCCAGGGATTGCCTTTTCTATAGTAAATTATTCAAAAAATAATTTTTTACTGTCGCAAATTTTAATTGCGCCTGGGATTGCCTTTTCTATGGTAAATTATTCAAAAAATAATTTTCAACTGTCGCAAATTTTAATTACGCCAGGGATTGCCTTTTCTATAGTAAATTTCTCACAAATTCATTTCTTACTGTCGCAAATTTTAGATACGCCAGGGATTGCCTTTTCTATAGTAAATTATTCAAAAAATAATTTTCTACTGTCGCAAATTTTAATTACGCCAGGGATTGCCTTTTCTATAGTAAATTATTCAAAAAATAATTTTCTACTGTCGCAAATTTTAATTACGCCAGGGATTGCCTTTTCTATAGTAAATTATTCAAAAAATAATTTTATACTGTCGCAAATTTTAATTGCGCCAGGGATTGCCTTTTCTATAGTAAATTATTCAAAAAATAATTTTTTACTGTCGCAAGTTTTAAGTGCGCCAGGGATTGCCTTTTTTATAGTAAATTATTCAAAAACTAATTTTTTACTGTCGCAAATTTTAAGTGCGCCAGGGATTGCCTTTTCTATAGTAAATTATTCAAAAAATAATTTTTTACTGTCGCAAATTTTAAGTGCGCTAGGGATTGCCTTTTCTATAGTAAATTATTCAAAAAATAATTTTATACTGTCGCAAATTTTAATTACGCCAGGGATTGCCTTTTCTATAGTAAATTATTCAAAAAATAATTTTCTACTGTCGCAAATTTTAATTACGCCAGGGATTACCTTTTCTATAGTAAATTTCTCACAAATTAATTTCTTACTGTCGCAAATTTTAAATACGCCAGGGATTGCCTTTTCTATAGTAAATTATTCAAAAAATAATTTTCTAATGTCGCAAATTTTAATTACGCCAGGGATTGCCTTTTCTATAGTAAATTATTCAAAAAATAATTTTCTACTGTCGCAAATTTTAATTACGCCAGGGATTGCCTTTTCTATAGTAAATTATTAAAAAAATAATTTTATACTGTCGCAAATTTTAATTGCGCCAGGGATTGCCTTTTCTATAGTAAATTATTCAAAAAATAATTTTTTACTGTCGCAAATTTTAATTGCGCCAGGGATTGCCTTTTCTACAGTAAATTTTTCAAAAAAAATATTTTTTACTGTCGCAAATTTTAATTGCGCCAGGGATTGCCTTTTCTATAGTAAATTATTCAAAAAATAATTTTCTACTCTCGCAAATTTTAATTACGCCAGGGATTGCCTTTTCTATAGTAAATTATTCAAAAAATAATTTTATACTGTCGCAAATTTTAATTACGCCAGGGATTGCCTTTTCTATAGTAAATTATTCAAAAAATAATTTTCTAATGTCGCAAATTTTAATTACGCCAGGGATTGCCTTTTCTATAGTAAATTATTCAAAAAATAATTTTCTACTGTCGCAAATTTTAATTACGCCAGGGATTGCCTTTTCTATAGTAAATTATTCAAAAAATAATTTTATACTGTCGCAAATTTTAATTGCGCCAGGGATTGCCTTTTCTATAGTAAATTATTCAAAAAATAATTTTTTACTGTCGCAAATTTTAAGTGCGCCAGGGATTGCCTTTTCTATAGTAAATTATTGAAAAAATAATTTTTTACTGTCGCAAATTTTAATTACGCCAGGGATTGCCTTTTCTATAGTAAATTATTCAAAAAATAATTTTCTACTGTCGCAAATTTTAATTACGCCAGGGATTGCCTTTTCTATATTAAATTTCTCACAAATTAATTTCTTACTGTCGCAAATTTTACATACGCCAGGGATTGCCTTTTCTATAGTAAATTATTCAAAAAATAATTTTCTACTCTCGCAAATTTTAATTACGCCAGGGATTGCCTTTTCTATAGTAAATTATTCAAAAAATAATTTTCTACTGTCGCAAATTTTAATTACGCCAGGGATTGCCTTTTCTATAGTAAATTATTCAAAAAATTATTTTATGCTGTCGCAAATTTTAATTACGCCAGGGATTGCCTTTTCTATAGTAAATTATTCAAAAAATAATTCTTTACTGTCGCAAATTTTAAGTGCACCAGGAATTGCCTTTTCTATAGTAAATTATTCAAAAAATAATTTTCAACTGTCGCAAATTTTAATTGCGCCAGGGATTGCATTTTCTATAGTAAATTATTCAAAAAATAATTTTTTACTGTCGCAAATTTTAATTGCGCCAGGGATTGCCTTTTCTATAGTAAATTATTCAAAAAATAATTTTTTACTGTCGCAAATCTTAATTGCGCCAGGGATTGCCTTTTCTATAGTAAATTATTCAAAAAATATTTTTTCTACTGTCGCAAATTTTAATTACGCCAGGGATTGCCTTTTCTATAGTAAATTTCTCACAAATTAATTTCTTACTGTCGCAAATTTTAAATACGCCAGGGATTGCCTTTTCTATAGTAAATTATTCAAAAAATAATTTTCTACTGTCGCAAATTTTAATTACGCCAGGGATTGCCTTTTCTATAGTAAATTATTCAAAAAATAATTTTCTACTGTCGCAAATTTTAATTACGCCAGGGATTGCCTTTTCTATAGTAAATTATTCAAAAAATAATTTTATACTGTTGCAAATTTTAATTGCACCAGGGATTGCCTTTTCTATAGTAAATTATTCAAAACAAAAAATAATTTTTTACTGTCGCAAGTTTTAAGTGCGCCAGGGATTGCCTTTTTTATAGTAAATTATTCAAAAAATAATTTTTTACTGTCGCAAATTTTAAGTGCGCCAGGGATTGCCTTTTCTATAGTAAATTATTCAAAAAGTAATTTTTTACTGTCGCAAATTTTAAGTGCGCTAGGGATTGCCTTTTCTATAGTAAATTATTCAAAAAATAATTTTATACTGTCGCAAATTTTAATTACGCCAGGGATTGCCTTTTCTATAGTAAATTATTCAAAAAATAATTTTCTACTGTCGCAAATTTTAATTACGCCAGGGATTACCTTTTCTATAGTAAATTTCTCACAAATTAATTTCTTACTGTCGCAAATTTTAAATACGCCAGGGATTGCCTTTTCTATAGTAAATTATTCAAAAAATAATTTTCTACTCTCGCAAATTTTAATTACGCCAGGGATTGCCTTTTCTATAGTAAATTATTCAAAAAATAATTTTATACTGTCGCAAATTTTAATTACGCCAGGGATTGCCTTTTCTATAGTAAATTATTCAAAAAATAATTTTCTAATGTCGCAAATTTTAATTACGCCAGGGATTGCCTTTTCTATAGTAAATTATTCAAAAAATAATTTTCTACTGTCGCAAATTTTAATTACGCCAGGGATTGCCTTTTCTATAGTAAATTATTCAAAAAATAATTTTATACTGTCGCAAATTTTAAATGCGCCAGGGATTGCCTTTTCTATAGTAAATTATTCAAAAAATAATTTTTTACTGTCGCAAATTTTAAGTGCGCCAGGGATTGCCTTTTCTATAGTAAATTATTGAAAAAATAATTTTTTACTGTCGCAAATTTTAAGTGCGCCAGGGATTGCCTTTTCTATAGTAAATTATTCAAAAAATAATTTTCTACTGTCGCAAATTTTAATTACGCCAGGGATTGCCTTTTCTATAGTAAATTTCTCACAAATTAATTTCTTACTGTCGCAAATTTTACATACGCCAGGGATTGCCTTTTCTATAGTAAATTATTCAAGTCGCAAATTTTAATTACGCCAGGGATTGCCTTTTCTATAGTAAATTATTCAAAAAATAATTTTCTACTGTCGCAAATTTTAATTACGCCAGGGATTGCCTTTTCTATAGTAAATTATTCAAAAAATTATTTTATACTGTCGCAAATTTTAATTACGCCAGGGATTGCCTTTTCTATAGTAAATTGTTCAAAAAATAATTTTTTACTGTCGCAAATTTTAAGTGCGCCAGGGATTGCCTTTTCTATAGTAAATTATTCAAAAAATAATTTTCAACTGTCGCAAATTTTAATTGCGCCAGGGATTGCCTTTTCTATAGTAAATTATTCAAAAAATAATTTTTTACTTTCGCAAATTTTAAATATCCCTGGGATTGCCTTTTCTATAATAAATTTCTCACAAATTAATTTTTTACTGTCGCAAATTTTAATTGCGCCAGTGATTGCCTTTTCTATAGTAAACTTTTCAAAAAATAATTTTCTACTGTCGCAAATTTTAAATACGCCAGGGATTGCCTTTTCTATAGTAAATTATTCAAAAAATAATTTTCTACTGTCGCAAATTTTAAGTGCGCCAGGGATTGCCTTTTCTATAGTAAATTATTCAAAAAATAATTTTTTACTGTCGCAAATTTTAAATATCCCAGGGATTGCCTTTTCTATAGTAAATTTCTCACAAATTAATTTTTTACTGTCGCAAATTTTAATTGCGCCAGGGATTGCCTTTTCTATAGTAAATTTTGCAAAAAATAATTTTTTACTGTCGCAAATTTTAATTGCGCCAGGGAATGCCTTTTCTATAGTAAATTTCTCACAAATTGATTTCTTACTGTCGCAAATTTTAAATACGCCAGGGATTGCCTTTTCTATATTAAATTATTCAAAAAATAATTTTTTACTGTCGCAAATTTTGATTGCGCCAGGGATTGCCTTTTCTACAGTAAATTTTTCAAAAAAAATATTTTTTACTGTCGCAAATTTTAATTGCGCCAGGGATTGCCTTTTCTATAGTAAATTATTCAAAAAATAATTTTCTACTGTCGCAAATTTTAATTACGCCAGGGATTGCCTTTTCTATAGTAAATTATTCAAGAAATAATTTTCTACTGTGGCAAATTTTAATTGCGCCAGGGATTGCCTTTTCTACAGTAAATTTTTCAAAAAATAATTTTTTACTGTCGCAAATTTTAAGTGCGCCACGGCTTGCCTTTTCTATAGTAAATTATTCAAAAAATAATTTTTTACTGTCGCAAATTTTAAGTGCGCCAGGGATTGCCTTTTCTATAGTAAATTATTCAAAAAATAATTTTATACTGTCGCAAATTTTAATTACGCCAGGGATTGCCTTTTCTATAGTAAATTATTCAAAAAATAATTTCTTACTGTCGCAAATTTTAAATACGCCAGGGATTGCCTTTTATATAGTAAATTATTCAAAAAATAATTTTCTACTGTCGCAAATTTTAATTACGCCAGGGATTGCCTTTTCTATAGTAAATTATGCAAAAAATAATTTTCTACTGTCGCAAATTTTAATTACGCCAGGGATTGCCTTTTCTATAGTAAATTATTCAAAAAATAATTTTATACTGTCGCAAATTTTAATTGCGCCAGGGATTGCCTTTTCTATAGTAAATTATTCAAAAAATAATTTTTTACTGTCGCAAATTTTAAGTGCGCCAGGGATTGCCTTTTCTATAGTAAATTATTCTAAAAATAATTTTTTACTTTCGCAAATTTTAAGTGCGCCAGGGATTGCCTTTTCTATAGTAAATTATTCAAAAAATAATTTTTTACTGTCGCAAATTTTAAGTGCGCCAGGGATTGCCTTCTCTATAGTAAATTATTCAAAAAATAATTTTTTACTGTCGCAAATTTTAAGTGCGCCAGGGATTGCCTTTTCTATAGTAAATTATTCAAAAAATAATTTTATACTGTCGCAAATTTTAATTACGCCAGGGATTGCCTTTTCTATAGTAAATTATTCAAAAAATAATTTTATACTGTCGCAAAATTTTATTTACGCCAGGGATTGCCTTTTCTATAGTAAATTATTCAAAAAATAATTTTCTACTGTCGCAAATTTTAAATACGCCAGGGATTGCCTTTTCTATAGTAAATTATTCAAAAAATAATTTTGTACTGTCGCAAATTTTAATTGCGCCAGGGATTGCATTTTCTATAGTATATTATTCAAAAAATAATTTTTTACTGTCGCAAATTTTAAGTGCGCCAGGGATTGCCTTTTCTATAGTAAATTATTCAAAAAATAATTTTTTACTGTCGCAAATTTTAATTACGCCAGGGATTGCCTTTTCTATAGTAAATTATTCAAAAAATAATTTTCTACTGTCGCAAATTTTAATTACGCCAGGGATTGCCTTTTCTATAGTAAATTATTCAAAAAATAATTTTATACTGTCGCAAATTTTAATTACGCCAGGGATTGCCTTTTCTATAGTAAATTATTCAAAAAATAATTTTTTACTGTCGCAAATTTTAAGTGCGCCAGGGATTGCCTTTTCTATAGTAAATTATTCAAAAAATAATTTTCAACTGTCGCAAATTTTAATTGCGCCAGGGATTGCATTTTCTATAGTAAATTATTCAAAAAATAATTTTTTACTCTCGCAAATTTTAATTACGCCAGGGATTGCCTTTTCTATAGTAAATTTTTCAAAAAATAATTTTCTACTGTCGCAAATTTTAAATATCCCAGGGATTGCCTTGTCTATAGTAAATTATTCAAAAAATAATTTTTTACTGTCGCAAATTTTAAGTGCGCCAGGGATTGCCTTTTCTATAGTAAACTTTTCAAAAAATAATTTTCTACTGTCGCGAATTTTAATTGCGCCAGGGATTGCCTTTTCTATAGTAAATTATTCAAAAAATAATTTTATACTGTCGCAAATTTTAATTGCGCCAGGGATTGCCTTTTCTATAGTAAATTATTCAAAAAATAATTTTCTACTGTCGCAAATTTTAAATATCCCAGGGATTGCCTTTTCTATAGTAAATTATTCAAAAAATAATTTTTTACTGTCCCAAATTTTAAGTGCGCCAGGGGTTGCCTTTTCTATAGTAAATTATTCAAAAAATAATTTTATACTGTCGCAAATTTTAATTACGCCAGGGATTGCCTTTTCTATAGTAAATTATTCAAAAAATAATTTTCTACTGTCGCAAATTTTAAATATCCCAGGGATTGCCTTTTCTATAGTAAATTATTAAAAAAATAATTTTCTACTGTTGCAAATTTTAATTACGCCAGGGATTGCCTTTTCTATAGTAAATTATTCAAAAAATAATTTTTTACTGTCGCAAATTTTAAGTGCGCCAGGGATTGCCTTTTCTATAGTAGACTTTTCAAAAAATAATTTTCTACTGTCGCAAATTTTAATTGCGCCAGGGATTGCCTTTTCTATAGTAAATTTCTCACAAAATAATTTTTTACTGTCGCAAATTTTAAGTGCGCCAGGGATTGCCTTTTCTATAGTAAATTATTCAAAAAATAATTTTTTACTGTCGCAAATTTTAAATACGCCAGGGATTGCCTTTTCTATAGTAAATTATTCAAAAAATAATTTTCTACTGTCGCAAATTTTAAGTGCGCCAGGGATTGCCTTTTCTATAGTAAATTATTCAAAAAATAATTTTATACTGTCGCTAATTTTAATTACGCCAGGGATTGCCTTTTCTATAGTAAATTTTGCAAAAAATAATTTTTTACTGTCGCAAATTTTAATTACGCCAGGGATTGCCTTTTCTATAGTAAATTATTCAAAAAATAATTTTATACTGTCGCCAATTTTAATTGCGCCAGGGATTGCCTTTTCTATAGTAAATTTTGCAAAAAATAATTTTTTACTGTCGCAAATTTTAATTGCGCCAGGGATTGCCTTTTCTATAGTAAATTATTCAAAAAATAATTTTCTACTGTCGCAAATTTTAATTGCGCCAGGGATTGCCTTTTCTACAGTAAATTTTTCAAAAAATAATTTTTTACTGTCGCAAATTTTAATTGCGCCAGGGATTGCCTTTTCTATAGTAAATTATTCAAAAAATAATTTTCTACTGGCGCAAATTTTAATTACGCCAGGGATTGCCTTTTCTATAGTAAATTTTGCAAAAAATAATTTTTTACTGTCGCAAATTTTAATTGCGCCAGGGATTGCCTATTCTATAGTAAATTATTCAAAAAATAATTTTCTACTGTCGCAAATTTTAATTGCGCCAGGGATTGCCTTTTCTATAGTAAATTATTCAAAAAATAATTTTTTACTGTCGCAAATTTTAACTGCGCCAGGGATTGCCTTTTCTATAGTAAATTATTCAAAAAATATTTTTCAACTGTCGCAAATTTTAATTACGCCAGGGATTGCCTTTTCTATAGTAAATTATTCAAAAAATAATTTTCTACTGTCGCAAATTTTAATTACGCCAGGGATTGCCTTTTCTATAGTAAATTATTCACAAAATAATTTTCTACTGTCGCAAATTTTAATTGCGCCAGGGATAGCCTTTTCTACAGTAAATTTTTCAAAAAATAATTTTTTACTGTCGTAAATTTTAAGTGCGCCAGGGATTGCCTTTTCAATAGTAAATTATTCAAAAAATAATTTTTTACTGTCGCAAATTTTAAGTGCGCCAGGGATTGCCTTTTCTATAGTAAATTATTCAAAAAATAATTTTATACTGTCGCAAATTTTAATTACGCCAGGGATTGCCTTTTTATAGTAAATTATTCAAAAAATAATTTTCTACTGTCGCAAATTTTAATTACGCCAGGGATTGCCTTTTCTATAGTAAATTTCTCACAAATTAATTTCTTACTGTCGCAAATTTTAAATACGCCAGGGATTGCCTTTTCTATAGTAAATTATTCAAAAAATAATTTTTTACTGTCGCAAATTTTAATTACGCCAGGGATTGCCTTTTCTATAGTAAATTATTCAAAAAATAATTTTCTACTGTCGCAAAATTTTAATTAGGCCAGGGATTGCCTTCTCTATAGTAAATTATTCAAAAAATAATTTTATACTGTCGCAAATTTTAATTGCGCCAGGGATTGCCTTTACTATAGTAAATTATTCAAAAAATAATTTTTTACTGTCGCAAATTTTAAGTGCGCCAGGGATTGCCTTTTCTATAGTAAATTATTCAAAAAATAATTTTTTACTATCGCAAATTTTAAGTGCGCCAGGGATTGCCTTTTCTATAGTAAATTGTTCAAAAAATAATTTTTTACTGTCGCAAATTTTAAGTGCGCCAAGGATTGCCTTTTCTATAGTAAATTATTCAAAAAATAATTTTTTACTGTCGCAAATTTTAAGTGCGCAAGGGATTGGCTTTTCTATAGTAAATTATTCAAAAAATATTTTTTTACTCTCGCAAATTTCAATTTCGCCAGGTAAATTTTTCACAAATTAATTTTTTACTGTCGCAAATTTTAAATACGCCAGGGATTGCCTTTTCTATAGTAAATTGAAATTTGCGAGAGTAAAAAATTATTTTTTGAATAATTTACTATAGAAAAGGCAATCCCTGGCGCAATTAAAATTTGCGACAGTAAAAAATTATTTTTTGAATAATTTACTATAGAAATGGCAATCCCTGGCGCAATTAAAATTTGCGACAGTAAAAAATTATTTTTTGAATAATTTACTATAGAAAAGGCAATCCCTGGCGTAATTAAAATTTGCGACAGTTGAAAATTATTTTTTGAATAATTTACTATAGAAAAGGCAATCCCTAGCGTATTTAAAATTTGCGACAGTATAAAATTATTTTTTGAATAATTTACTATAGAAAAGGCAATCCCTGGGATATTTAAAATTTGCCACAGTAAAAAATTAATTTGTGAAAAATTTACCTGGCGCAATTGAAATTTGCCAGAGTAAAAAATTATTTTTTGAATAATTTACTATAAAAAAGGCAATCCCTGGCGGATTTGAAATTTGCGACAGTTGAAAATTATTTTTTGAAAAGTTTACTATAGAAAAGGCAATCCCTGGCGTAATTAAAATTTGCGACAGTATAAAATTATTTTTTGAATAATTTACTATAGAAAAGGCAATCCCTGGCGTAATTAAAATTTGCGACAGTATAAAATTATTATTATTATTATTTTAATTGCGCCAGGGTTTGCCTTTTCTATAGTAAATTATTTTTTGAATAATTTACTGTAGAAAAGGCAATCCCTGGCGTATTTAAAATTTGCGACAGTAAAAAATTATTTTTTGAATAATTTACTATAGAAAAGGCAATCCCTGGCGCAATTAAAATTTGCGACAGTTGAAAATTATTTTTTGAATAATTTACTATAGAAAAGGCAATCCCTGGCGCACTTAAAACTTGCGACAGTAGAAAATTATTTTTTGAATAATTTACTATAGAAAACGCAATCCCTGGCGTAATTAAAATTTGCGACAGTAGAAAATTATTTTTTGAATAATTTACTATAGAAAAGGCAATCAATGGCGTAACTAAAATTTGCGACAGTTGAAAATTAGTTTTTGAATAATTTACTATAGAAAAGGCAATCCCTGGCGCACTTAAAATTTGCGACAGTAAAAAATTATTTTTTGAATAATTTACTATAGAAAAGGCAATCCCTGGCGTATTTAAAATTTGCGACAGTATAAAATTATTTTTTGAATAATTTACTATAGAAAAGGCAATCCCTGGCGCAATTAAAATTTGCGACAGTTGAAAATTATTTTTTGAATAATTTCCTATAGAAAAGGCAATCCCTGTCGTAATTAAAATTTGCGACAATATAAAATTATTTTTTGAATAATTTACTATAGAAAAGGCAATGCCTGGCGCAATTAAAATTTGCGACAGTTGAAAATTATTTTTTAATAATTTACTATAGAAGAGGCAATCCCTGGCGCAATTAAAATTTGCGACAGTTGAAAATTATTTTTTGAATAATTTACTATAGAAAAGGCAATCCCTGGCGTAATTAAAATTTGCGACAGTATAAAATTATTTTTTGAATAATTTACTATAGAAAAGGCAATCCCTGGCGCAATTAAAATTTGTGACAATTGAAAATTATTTTTTGAATTTTACTATAGAAAAGGCAATCCCTGGCGCAGTTAAAATTTGCGACAGTTGAAAATTATTTTTTGAATAATTTACTATAGAAAAGGCAATCCCTGGCGTAATTAACATTTGCTACAATTGAAAATTATTTTTTGAATAATTTACTATAGAAAAGGCAATCCCTGGCGCACTTAAAACTTGCGACAGTTGAAAATTATTTTTTAATAATTTACTATAGAAAAGGCAATCCCTGGCGCAATTAAAATTTGCGACAGTTGAAAATTATTTTTTGAATAATTTACTATAGAAAAGGCAATCCCTGGCGTAATTAAAATTTGCGACAGTATAAAATTATTTTTTGAATAATTTACTATAGAAAAGGCAATCCCTGGCGCAATTAAAATTTGTGACAATTGAAAATTATTTTTTGAATAATTTACTATAGAAAAGGCAATCCCTGGCGCAGTTAAAATTTGCGACACTTGAAAATTATTTTTTGAATAATTTACTATAGAAAAGGCAATCCCTGGCGCAATTAAAATTTGTGACAATTGAAAATTATTTTTTGAATAATTTACTATAGAAAAGGCAATCCCTGGCGCACTTAAAACTTGCGACAGTAGAAAATTATTTTTTGAATAATTTACTATAGAAAAGGCAATCCCTGGCGTAATTAAAATTTGCGACAATAGAAAATTATTTTTTGAATAATTTACTATAGAAAAGGCAATCACTGGCGTATTTAAAATTTGCGACAGTTGAAAATTATTTTTTGAATAATTTACTATAGAAAAGGCAATCCCTGGCGTATTTAAAATTTGCGACAGTAAAAAATTATTTTTTGAATAATTTACTATAGAAAAGGCAATCCCTGGCGTAATTAAAATTTGCGACAGTAGAAAATTATTTTTTGAATAATTTACTATAGAAAAGGCAATCCCTGGCGTAATTAAAATTTGCGACAGTAGAAAATTATTTTTTGAATAATTTACTATAGAAAAGGCAATCCCTGGCGTATTTAAAATTTGCGACAGTAAAAAATTATTTTTTGAATAATTTACTATAGAAAAGGCAATCCCTGGCGTATTTAAAATTTGCGACAGTAAAAAATTATTTTTTGAATAATTTACTATAGAAAAGGCAATCCCTGGCGTATTTAAAATTTGCGACAATAAAAAATTAATATTTTGAAAAATTTACTGTAGAAAAGGCAATTCCTGAGATATTTAAAATTTGCGACAGTAAAAAATTATTTTTTGAATAATTTACTATAGAAAAGGCAATCCCTGGCGCACTTAAAATTTGCGACAGTAATAAATTAATTTGTGAGAAATTTACTATAGAAAAGGCAATCCCTGGGATATTTAAAATTTGCGACAGTAAAAAATTATTTTTTGAATAATGTACTATAGAAAAGGCAATCCCTGGCGTATTTAAAATTTGCGACAGTAAAAAATTATTTTTTGAATAATTTACTATAGAAAAGGCAATCCCTGGCGTAATTAAAATTTGCGACAGTTGAAAATAATTTTTTGACTAATTTACTATAGAAAAGGCAATCCCTGGCGTAATTAAAATTTGCGACAGTAGAAAATTATTTTTTGAATAATTTACTATAGAAAAGGCAATCCCAGGCGCAATTAAAATTTGCGACAGTTGAAAATTATTTTTTGAATAATTTACTATAGGAAAAGCAAACCCCTGGCGGATTTGAAATTTGCGACAGTAGAAAATTATTTTTTGAATAATTTACTATAGAAAAGGCAATCCCTGGCGTATTTAAAATTTGCGACAGTAGAAAATTATTTTTTGAATAATTTACTATAGAAAAGGCAATCCCTGGCGGATTTAAAATTTGCGACAGTAAAAAATTAATTTGTGAGAAATTTACTATAGAAAAGGCAATCCCTGGGATATTTAAAATTTGCGACAGTAAAAAATTATTTTTTTGCAAAATTTACTATAGAAAAGGCAATCCCTGGCGTAATTAAAATTTGCGACAGTATAAAATTATTTTTTGAATAATTTACTATAGAAAAGGCAATCCCTGGCGCAATTAAAATTTGCGACAGTTGAAAATTATTTTTTGAATAATTTAGTATAGAAAAGGCAATCCCTGGCGTAATTAAAATTTGCGACAGTAAAAAATTATTTTTTGAATAATTTACTATAGAAAAGGCAATCCCTGGCGCAATTAAAAGTTGCGACAGTAAAAAATTATTTTTTGAATAATTTACTATAGAAAAGGCAATCCGTGGCGCAATTAAAATTTGCGACAGTAAAAAATTATTTTTTGAATAATTTACTATGGAAAAGGCAATCCCTGGCGTTATTAAAATTTGCGACAGTTGAAAATTATTTTTTGAATAATTTACTATAGAAAAGACAATCCCTGGCGTATTTAAAATTTGCGACAGTATAAAATTATTTTTTGAATAATTTACTATAGAAAAGGCAATCCCTGGTATATTTAAAATTTGCGACAGTAAAAAATTAATTTGTGAAAAATTTACCTGGCGAAATTGAAATTTGCCAGAGTAAAAACTTATTTTTTGAATAATTTACTATAGAAAAGGCAATCCCTGGCGGATTTGAAATTTGCGACAGTTGAAAATTATTTTTTGAAAAGTTTATTATAGAAAAGGCAATCCCTGGCGTAATTAAAATTTGCGACAGTATAAAATTATTTTTTGAATAATTTACTATAGAAAAGGCAATCCCTGGCGTAATTAAAATTTGCGACAGTATAAAATTATTATTATTATTATTATTTTAATTGCGCCAGGGATTGCCTTTTCTATAGTAAATTATTCAAAAAATAATTTTCAACTGTCGCAAATTTTAATTGCGCCAGGGATTGCCTTTTCTACAGTAAATTTCTCACAAATTAATTTTTTACTGTCGCAAATTTTAAGTGCGCCAGGGATTGCCCTTACTATAGAAAAGGCAATCCCTGTCGTAATTAAAATTTGCGACAGTAAAAAACTATTTTTTGAATAATTTACTATAGAAAAGGCAATCCCTGGCGCACTTAAAATTTGCGACAGTAAAAAATTATTTTTTGAATAATTTACTATAGAAAAGGCAATCCCTGGCGTATTTAAAATTTGCGACAGTAAAAAATTATTTTTTGAATAATTTACTATAGAAAATGCAATCCCTGGCGCAATTAAAATTTGCAACAGTTGAAAATTATTTTTTGAATAATTTACTATAGAAAAGGCAATCCCTGGCGCACTTAAAACTTGCGGCAGTAGAAAATTATTTTTTGAATTATTTACTATAGAAAAGGCAATCAATGGCGTAATTAAAATTTGCGACAGTTGAAAATTATTTTTTTGGATAATTTACAATAGAAAAGGCAATCCCTGGCGCACTTAAAATTTGCGACAGTAAAAAATTATTTTTTGAATAATTTACTATAGAAAAGGCAATCCCTGGCGTATTTAAAATTTGCGACAGTATAAAATTATTTTTTGAATAATTTACTATAGAAAAGGCAATCCCTGGCGTATTTAAAATTTGCGACAGTATAAAATTATTTTTTGAATAATTTACTATAGAAAAGGCAATCCCTGGCGCAATTAAAATTTGCGACAGTTGAAAATTATTTTTTGAATAATTTACTATAGAAAAGGCAATCCCTGGCGTAATTAAAATTTGCGACAGTATAAAATTATTTTTTGAATAATTTACTATAGAAAAGGCAATCCCTGGCGCAATTAAAATTTGCGACAGTTGAAAATTATTTTTTGAATAATTTACTATAGAAAACGCAATCCCTGGCGTAATTAAAATTTGCGACAGTTGAAAATTATTTTTTGAATAATTTACTATAGAAAAGGCAATCCCTGGCGTAATTAAAATTTGCGACAGTATAAAATTATTTTTTGAATAATTTACTATAGAAAAGGCAATCCCTGGCGCAATTAAAATTTGCGACAGTTGAAAATTATTTTTTGAATAATTTACTATAGAAAAGGCAATCCCTGGCGCAGTTAAAATTTGCGACAGTTGAAAATTATTTTTTGAATAATTTACTATAGAAAAGGCAATCCCTGGCGTAATTAAAATTTGCGACAGTTGAAAATTATTTTTTGAATAATTTACTATAGAAAAGGCAATCCCTGGCGTAATTAAAATTTGCGACAGTAGAAAATTATTTTTTGAATAATTTACTATAGAATAGGCAATCCCTGGCGTAATTAAAATTTGCGATAGTAGAAAATTTTTTTTGAATAATTTACTATAGAAAAGGCAATCCCTGGCGTATTTAAAATTTGCGACAGTAAAAAATTATTTTTTGAATAATTTACTATAGAAAAGGCAATCCCTGGCGCACTTAAAATTTGCGACAGTAAAAAATTAATTTGTGAGAAATTTACTATAGTAAAGGCAATCCCTGGGATATTTAAAATTTGCGACAGTAAAAAATTATTTTTTGAATAATTAACTATAGAAAAGGCATTCCCAGGCGCAATTAAAATTTGCGACAGTTGAAAATTATTTTTTGAATAATTTACTATAGAAAAGGCAATCCCTGGCGCAATTAAAATTTGCGACAGTTGAAAATTATTTTTTGAATAATTTACTATAGAAAAGGCAATCCCTGGCGTAATTAAAATTTGCGACAGTTGAAAATTATTTTTTGAATAATTTACTATAGAAAAGGCAATCCCTGGCGTAATTAAAATTTGCGACAGTAGAAAATTATTTTTTGAATAATTTACAATAGAAAAGGCAATCCCTGGCGTAATTAAAATTTGCGACAGTAGAAAATTATTTTTTGAATAATTTACTATAGAAAAGGCAATCCCTGGCGTAATTAAAATTTGCGACAGTAGAAAATTATTTTTTGAATAATTTACTATAGAACAGGCAATCCCTGGCGTATTTAAAATTTGCGACAGTAAAAAATTATTTTTTGAATAATTTACTATAGAAAAGGCAATCCCTGGCGTAATTAAAATTTCCGACAGTAGAAAATTATTTTTTGAATAATTTACTATAGAAAAGGCAATCCCTGGCGTAATTAAAATTTCGACAGTTGAAAATTATTTTCTGAATAATTTACTATAGAAAAGGCAATCCCTGCCGTATTTAAAATTTGCGACAGTAAAAAATTATTTTTTGAATAATTTACTATAGAAAAGGCAATCGCTGGCGTATTTAAAATTTGCGACAGTAAAAAATTAATATTTTGAAAAATTTACTGTATAAAAGGCAATCCCTGGCGCAATTAAAATTTGCGACAGTAAAAAATTATTTTTTGAATAATTTACTATAGAAAAGGCAATCTCTGGCGCACTTAAAATTTGCGACAGTAAAAAATTAATTTGTGAGAAATTTACTCTATAGAAAAGGCAATCCCTGGCGTAATTAAAATTTGCGACAGTAAAAAATTATTTTTTGAATAATTTACTATAGAAAAGGCAATCCCTGGCGTATTTAAAATTTGCGGAAGTATAAAATTATTTTTTGAATAATTTACTATAGAAAAGGCAATCCCAGGCGTAATTAAAATTTGCGACAGTTGAAAATTATTTTTTGAAAAATTTACTGTATAAAAGGCAATCCCTGGCGCAATTAAAATTTGCGACAGTAAAAAATTATTTTTTGAATAATTTACTATAGAAAAGGCAATCTCTGGCGCACTTAAAATTTGCGACAGTAAAAAATTAATTTGTGAGAAATTTACTCTATAGAAAAGGCAATCCCTGGCGTAATTAAAATTTGCGACAGTAAAAAATTATTTTTTGAATAATTTACTATAGAAAAGGCAATCCCTGGCGTATTTAAAATTTGCGGAAGTATAAAATTATTTTTTGAATAATTTACTATAGAAAAGGCAATCCCTGGCGCAATTAAAATTTGCGACAGTTGAAAATTATTTTTTGAATAATTTACTATAGAAAAGGCAATCCCTGGCGTAATTAAAATTTGCGACAGTTGAAGATTATTTTTTGAATAATTTACTATAGAAAAGGCAATCCCTGGCGTAATTAAAATTTGCAGCAGTAGAAAATTATTTTTTGAATAATTTACAATAGAAAAGGCAATCCCTGGCGTAATTAAAATTTGCGACAGTTGAAAATTATTTTTTGAATAATTTACTATAGAAAAGGCAATCCCTGGGGTATTTAAAATTTGCGGAAGTATAAAATTATTTTTTGAATAATTTACTATAGAAAAGGCAATCCCAGGCGTAATTAAAATTTGCGACAGTTGAAAATTATTTTTTGAATAATTTACTATAGAAAAGGCAATGCCTGGCGTAATTAAAATTTGCGACAGTTGAAAATTATTTTTTGAATAATTTACTATAGAAAAGGCAATCCCTGGCGGATTTGAAATTTGCGACAGTAGAAAATTATTTTTTGAATAATTTACTATAGAAAAGGCAATCCCTGGCGCAATTACAATTTGCGACAGTAGAAAATTATTTTTTGAATAATTTACTATAGAAAAGGCAATCCCTGGCGGATTTGAAATTTGCGACAGTAGAAAATTATTTTTTGAATAATTTACTATAGAAAAGGCAATCCCTGGCGTAATTAAAATTTGTGACAGTTGAAAATTATTTTTTGAATAATTTACTATAGAAAAGGCAATCCCTGGCGTAATTGAAATTTGCGACAGTTGAAAATTATTTTTTGAATAATTTACTATAGAAAAGGCAAATCCTGGCGTAATTAAAATTTGCGACAGTAGAAAATTATTTTTTGAATAATTTTCTATAGAAAAGGCAATCCCTGGCGTAATTAAAATTTGCGACAGTAGAAAATTATTTTTTGAATAATTTTCTATAGAAAAGGCAATCCCTGGCGTAATTAAAATTTGCGACAGTAGAAAATTATTTTTTGAATAATTTACTATAGAAAAGGCAATCCCTGGGGTAATTAAAATTTGCGACAGTTGAAAATTATTTTTTGAATAATTTACTATAGAAAAGGCAATCCCTGGCGCAATTAAAATTTGCGACAGTTGAAAATTATTTTTTGAATAATTTACTATAGAAAAGGCAATCCCTGGCGTAATTAAAATTTGCGACAGTTGAAGATTATTTTTTGAATAATTTACTATAGAAAAGGCAATCCCTGGCGTAATTAAAATTTGCAGCAGTAGAAAATTATTTTTTGAATAATTTACAATAGAAAAGGCAATCCCTGGCGTAATTAAAATTTGCGACAGTTGAAAATTATTTTTTGAATAATTTACTATAGAAAAGGCAATCCCTGGGGTATTTAAAATTTGCGGAAGTATAAAATTATTTTTTGAATAATTTACTATAGAAAAGGCAATCCCAGGCGTAATTAAAATTTGCGACAGTTGAAAATTATTTTTTGAATAATTTACTATAGAAAAGGCAATGCCTGGCGTAATTAAAATTTGCGACAGTTGAAAATTATTTTTTGAATAATTTACTATAGAAAAGGCAATCCCTGGCGGATTTGAAATTTGCGACAGTAGAAAATTATTTTTTGAATAATTTACTATAGAAAAGGCAATCCCTGGCGCAATTACAATTTGCGACAGTAGAAAATTATTTTTTGAATAATTTACTATAGAAAAGGCAATCCCTGGCGGATTTGAAATTTGCGACAGTAGAAAATTATTTTTTGAATAATTTACTATAGAAAAGGCAATCCCTGGCGTAATTAAAATTTGTGACAGTTGAAAATTATTTTTTGAATAATTTACTATAGAAAAGGCAATCCCTGGCGTAATTGAAATTTGCGACAGTTGAAAATTATTTTTTGAATAATTTACTATAGAAAAGGCAAATCCTGGCGTAATTAAAATTTGCGACAGTAGAAAATTATTTTTTGAATAATTTTCTATAGAAAAGGCAATCCCTGGCGTAATTAAAATTTGCGACAGTAGAAAATTATTTTTTGAATAATTTTCTATAGAAAAGGCAATCCCTGGCGTAATTAAAATTTGCGACAGTAGAAAATTATTTTTTGAATAATTTACTATAGAAAAGGCAATCCCTGGGGTAATTAAAATTTGCGACAGTAGAAAATTATTTTTTGAAAAGTTTACTATAGAAAAGGCAATCCCTGGCGCAATTAAAATTTCCGACAGTAAAAAATTATTTTTTGCAAAATTTACTGTAGAAAAGGCAATCCCTGGCGCAATTAAAATTTGCGACAGTATAAAATTATTTTTTGAATAATTTACTATAGAAAAGGCAATCCCTGGCGCACTTAAAATTTGCGA
Organism: Dioctria linearis; assembly: GCA_963930735.1. Taxonomy (NCBI): domain Eukaryota; kingdom Metazoa; phylum Arthropoda; class Insecta; order Diptera; family Asilidae; genus Dioctria; species Dioctria linearis. Next base: position 53,362 of record CAWVNZ010000904.1, on the reverse strand, counting down.
CAGTAAAAAATTATTTTTTGAATAATTTACTATAGAAAAGGCAATCCCTGGCGTAATTAAAATTTGCGACAGTAGAAAATTATTTTTTGAATAATTTACTATAGAAAAGGCAATCCCTGGCGTAATTAAAATTTGCGACAGTAGAAAATTATTTTTTGAAAAGTTTACTATAGAAAAGGCAATCCCTGGCGCAATTAAAATTTGCGACAGTAGAAAATTATTTTTTGAATAATTTACTATAGAAAAGGCAATCCCTGGCGTAATTAAAATTTGCGACAGTATAAAATTATTTTTTGAATAATTTACTATAGAAAAGGCAATCCCTGGCGCACTTAAAATTTGCGACAGTAAAAAATAATTTTTTGAATAATTTACTATAGAAAAGGCAATCCCTGGCGTAATTAAAATTTGCGACAGTAGAAAATTATTTTTTGAATAATTTACTATAGAAAAGGCAATCCCTGGCGTAATTAAAATTTGCGACAGTTGAAAATTATTTCTTTGCAAAATTTACTATAGAAAAGGCAATCCCTGGCGTATTTAAAATTTGCGACAGTAAAAAATTATTTTTTGAATAATTTACTATAGAAAAGGCAATCCCTGGCGCAATTAAAATTTGCGACAGTAGAAAATTATTTTTTGAATAATTTACTATAGAAAAGGCAATCCCTGGCGGATTTGAAATTTGCGACAGTAAAAAATTATTTTTTGAATAATTTACTATAGAAAAGTTAATCCCTGGCGTAATTAAAATTTGCGACAGTAAAACATTATTTTGTTTATAATTTACTATAGAAAAGGCAATCCCTGAGTGGATTTGAAATTTGCGACAGTAAAAAATTATTTTTTGAATAATTTACTATAGAAAAGGCAATCCCTGGCGCAATTAAAATTTGCGACATTTGAAAATTATTTTTTGAATAATTTACTATACAAAAGGCAATCCCTGGCGTAATTAAAATTTGCGACAGTATAAAATTATTTTTTGAATAATTTACTACAGAAAAGGCAATCCCTGGCGTAGTTAAAATTTGCGACAGTTGAAAATTATTTTTTGAATAATTTACTATAGAAAAGGCAATCCCTGGCGCAATTAAAATTTGCGACAGTAGAAAATTATTTTTTGAATAATTTACTATAGAAAAGGTAATCCCTGGCGGATTTGAAATTTGCGACAGTTGAAAATTATTTTTTGAATAATTTACTATAGAAAAGGCAATCCCTGGCGTAATTAAAATTTGCGACAGTAAAAAATTATTTTCTGAATAATTTACTATAGAAAAGGCAATCCCTGGCGCAATTAAAATTTGCGACAGTTGAAAATTATTTTTTGAATAATTTACTATAGAAAAGGCAATCCCTGGCGCACTTAAAATTTGCGACAGTAAAAAATTATTTTTTGAATAATTTACTATAGAAAAGGCAATCCCTGGCGTAATTAAAATTTGCGACAGATGAAAATTATTTTTTGAATAATTTACTATAGAAAAGGCAATCCCTCGGATATTTAAAATTTGCGACAGTAGAAAATTATTTTTTGAATAATTTACTATAGAAAAGGCAAATCCTGGCGTAATTAAAATTTGCGACAGTAGAAAATTATTTTTTGAATAATTTTCTATAGAAAAGGCAATCCCTGGCGTAATTAAAATTTGCGACAGTAGAAAATTATTTTTTGAATAATTTTCTATAGAAAAGGCAATCCCTGGCGTAATTAAAATTTGCGACAGTAGAAAATTATTTTTTGAATAATTTACTATAGAAAAGGCAATCCCTGGCGTAATTAAAATTTGCGACAGTAGAAAATTATTTTTTGAAAAGTTTACTATAGAAAAGGCAATCCCTGGCGCAATTAAAATTTCCGACAGTAAAAAATTATTTTTTGCAAAATTTACTGTAGAAGAGGCAATCCCTGGCGCAATTAAAATTTGCGACAGTATAAAATTATTTTTTGAATAATTTACTATAGAAAAGGCAATCCCTGGCGCACTTAAAATTTGCGACAGTAAAAAATTATTTTTTGAATAATTTACTATAGAAAAGGCAATCCCTGGCGTAATTAAAATTTGCGACAGTAGAAAATTATTTTTTGAATAATTTACTATAGAAAAGGCAATCCCTGGCGTAATTAAAATTTGCGACAGTAGAAAATTATTTTTTGAAAAGTTTACTATAGAAAAGGCAATCCCTGGCGCAATTAAAATTTGCGACAGTAGAAAATTATTTTTTGAATAATTTACTATAGAAAAGGCAATCCCTGGCGTAATTAAAATTTGCGACAGTATAAAATTATTTTTTGAATAATTTACTATAGAAAAGGCAATCCCTGGCGCACTTAAAATTTGCGACAGTAAAAAATTATTTTTTGAATAATTTACTATAGAAAAGGCAATCACTGGCGTAATTAAAATTTGCGACAGTAGAAAATTATTTTTTGAATAATTTACTATATAAAAGGCAATCCCTGGCGTAATTAAAATTTGCGACAATTGAAAATTATTTCTTTGCAAATTTTACTATAGAAAAGGCAATCCCTGGCGTATTTAAAATTTGCGACAGTAAAAAATTATTTTTTGAATAATTTACTATAGAAAAGGCAATCCCTGGCGCAATTAAAATTTGCGACAGTAGAAAATTATTTTTTGAATAATTTACTATAGAAAAGGCAATCCCTGGCGGATTTGAAATTTGCGACAGTAAAAAATTATTTTTTGAATAATTTACTATAGAAAAGTTAATACCTGGCGTAATTAAAATTTGCGACAGTAAAACATTATTTTTTTTATAATTTACTATAGAAAAGGCAATCCCTGGCGCAATTAAAATTTGCGACAGTTGAAAATTATTTTTTGAATTATTTACTATAGAAAAGGCAATACCTGGCGGATTTGAAATTTGCGACAGTAAAAAATTATTTTTTGAATAATTTACTATAGAAAAGGCAATCCCTGGCGCAATTAAAATTTGCGACATTTGAAAATTATTTTTTGAATAATTTACTATACAAAAGGCAATCCCTGGCGTAATTAAAATTTGCGACAGTATAAAATTATTTTTTGAATAATTTACTAAAGAAAAGGCAATCCCTGGCGTAATTAAAATTTGCGACAGTTGAAAATTATTTTTTGAATAATTTACTATAGAAAAGGCAATCCCTGGCGCAATTAAAATTTGCGACAGTAGAAAATTATTTTTTGAATAATTTACTATAGAAAAGGTAATCCCTGGCGGATTTGAAATTTGCGACAGTTGAAAATTATTTTTTGAATAATTTACTATAGAAAAGGCAATCCCTGGCGTAATTAAAATTTGCGACAGTAAAAAATTATTTTTTGAATAATTTACTATAGAAAAGGCAATCCCTGGCGCAATTAAAATTTGCGACAGTTGAAAATTATTTTTTGAATAATTTACTATAGAAAAGGCAATCCCTGGCGCACTTAAAATTTGCGACAGTAAAAAATTATTTTTTGAATAATTTACTATAGAAAAGGCAATCCCTGGCGTAATTAAAATTTGCGACAGTTGAAAATTATTTTTTGAATAATTTACTATAGAAAAGGCAATCCCTCGGATATTTAAAATTTGCGACAGTAAAAAATTAGTTTTTGAAGAATTTACTATAGAAAAGGCAATCCCTGGCGTATTTAAAATTTGCGACAGTAAAAAATTATTTTTTGAATAATTTACTATAGAAAAGGCAATCCCTGGCGTAATTAAAATTTGCGACAGTTGAAAATTATTTTTTGAATAATTTACTATAGAAAAGGCAATCCCTGGCGTAATTAAAATTTGCGACAGTAGAAAATTATTTTTTGAATAATTTACTATAGAAAAGGCAATCCCTGGCGTAATTAAAATTTTTGACAGTTAAAAATTATTTTTTGAATAATTTACTATAGAAAAGGCAATCCCTGGCGGATTTAAAATTTGCGACAGTAAAAAATTAATTTGTGAGAAATATACTATAGAAAAGGCAATCCCTGGGATATTTAAAATTTGCGACAGTAAAAAATAATTTTTTTGCAAAATTTACTATAGAAAAGGCAATCCCTGGCGTATTTAAAATTTGCGACAGTAAAAAATTATTTTTTGAATAATTTACTATAGAAAAGGCAATCCCTGGCGCACTTAATATTTGCGACAGTAAAAAATTAATTTGTGAGAAATTTACTATAGAAAAGGCAATCCCTGGGATATTTAAAATTTGCGACAGTAAAAAATTATTTTTTGAATAATTTACTATAGAAAAGGCAATCCCAGGCGCAATTAAAATTTGCGACAGTTGAAAATTATTTTTTGAATAATTTACTATAGAAAAGGCAATCCCTGGCGGATTTGAAATTTGCCACAGTAGAAAATTATTTTTTGAATAATTTACTATAGAAAAGGCAATCCCTGGCGTATTTAAAATTTGCGACAGTAGAAAATTATTTTTTGAATAATTTACTATAGAAAAGGCAATCCCTGGCGGATTTAAAATTTGCGACAGTAAAAAATTAATTTGTGAGAAATTTACTATAGAAAAGGCAATCCCTGGGATATTTAAAATTTGCGACAGTAAAAAATTATTTTTTTGCTAAATTTACTATAGAAAAGGCAATCCCTGGCGTAATTAAAATTTGCGACAGTATAAAATTATTTTTTGAATAATTTACTATAGAAAAGGCAATCCCAGGCGCAATTAAAATTTGCGACAGTTGAAAATTATTTTTTGAATAATTTACTATAGAAAACGCAATCCCTGGCGGATTTGAAATTTGCGACAGTAGAAAATTATTTTTTGAATAATTTACTAAAGAAAAGGCAATCCCTGGCGTATTTAAAATTTGCGACAGTAGAAAATTATTTTTTGAATAATTTACTATAGAAAAGGCAATCCCTGGCGTATTTAAAATTTGCGACAGTAAAAAATTAATTTGTGAGAAATTTACTATAGAAAAGGCAATCCCTGGGATATTTAAAATTTGCGACAGTAAAAAATTATTTTTTTGCAAAATTTACTATAGAAAAGGCAATCCCTGGCGTAATTAAAATTTGCGACAGTATAAAATTATTTTTTGAATAATTTACTATAGAAAAGGCAATCCCTGGCGCAATTAAAATTTGCGACAGTTGAAAATTATTTTTTGAATAATTTACTATAGAAAAGGCAATCCCTGGCGTAATTAAAATTTGCGACAGTTGAAAATTATTTTTTGAATAATTTACTATAGAAAAGGCAATCCCTGGCGTAATTAAAATTTGCGACAGTAGAAAATTATTTTTTGAATAATTTACAATAGAAAAGGCAATCCCTGGCGTAATTAAAATTTGCGACAGTAAAAAATTATTTTTTGAATAATTTACTATAGAAAAGGCAATCCCTGGCGTAATTAAAATTTGCTACAGTAGAAAATTATTTTTTGAATAATTTACTATAGAAAAGGCAATCCCTGGCGCAATTACAATTTGCGACAGTAGAAAATTATTTTTTGAATAATTTACTATAGAAAAGGCAATCCCTGGCGGATTTGAAATTTGCGACAGTAAAAAATTTTTTTTTGAATAATTTACTATAGAAAAGGCAATCCCTGGCGTAATTAAAATTTGCGACAGTTGAAAATTATTTTTTGAATAATTTACTATAGAAAAGGCAATCCCTGGCGTATTTAAAATTTGCGAAAGTATAAAATTATTTTTTGAATAATTTACTATAGAAAAGGCAATCCCTGGCGTAATTAAAATTTGCGACAGTTGAAAATTATTTTTTGAATAATTTACTATAGAAAAGGCAATCCCTGGCGCAATTACAATTTGCGACAGTAGAAAATTATTTTTTGAATAATTTACTATAGAAAAGGCAATCCCTGGCGGATTTGAAATTTGCGACAGTAAAAAATTATTTTTTGAATAATTTACTATAGAAAAGGCAATCCCTGGCGTAATTAAAATTTGCGACAGTTGAAAATTATTTTTTGAATAATTTACTATAGAAAAGGCAATCCCTGGCGTAATTAAAATTTGCGACAGTAGAAAATTATTTTTTGAATAATTTACTATAGAAAAGGCAATCCCTGGCGTAATTAAAATTTGTGACAGTTGAAAATTATTTTTTGAATAATTTACTATAGAAAAGGAAATCCCTGGAGGATTTAAAATTTGCGACAGTAAAAAATTAATTTGTGAGAAATATACTATAGAAAAGGCAATCCCAGGCGCAATTAAAATTTGCGACAGTTGAAAATTATTTTTTGAATAATTTACTATAGAAAAGGCAATCCCTGGCGGATTTGAAATTTGCGACAGTAGAAAATTATTTTTTGAATAATTTACTATAGAAAAGGCAATCCCTGGCGCACTTAAAATTTGCGACAGTAAAAAATTAATTTGTAAGAAATTTACTATAGAAAAGGCAATCCCTGGGATATTTAAAATTTGCGACAGTAAAAAATTATTTTTTGAATAATTTACTATAGAAAAGGCAATCCCAGGCGCAATTAAAATTTGCGACAGTTGAAAATTATTTTTTGAATAATTTACTATAGAAAAGGCAATCCCTGGCGGATTTGAAATTTGCGACAGTAGAAAATTATTTTTTGAATAATTTACTATAGAAAAGGCAATCCCTGGCGTATTTAAAATTTGCGACAGTAGAAAATTATTTTTTGAATAATTTACTATAGAAAAGGCAATCCCTGGCGGATTTAAAATTTGCGACAGTAAAAAATTAATTTGTGCGAAATTTACTATAGAAAAGGCAATCCCTGGGATATTTAAAATTTGCGACAGTAAAAAATTATTTTTTTGCAAAATTTACTATAGAAAAGGCAATCCCTGGCGTAATTAAAATTTGCGACAGTATAAAATTATTTTTTGAATAATTTACTATAGAAAAGGCAATCCCAGGCACAATTAAAATTTGCGACAGTTGAAAATTATTTTTTGAATAATTTACTATAGAAAAGGCAATCCTGGCGGATTTGAAATTTGCGACAGTAGAAAATTATTTTTGAATAATTTACTATAGAAAAGGCAATCCTGGCGTATTTAAAATTTGCGACAGTAGAAAATTATTTTTTGAATAATTTACTATAGAAAAGGCAATCCCTGGCGTATTTAAAATTTGCGACAGTAAAAAATTAATTTGTGAGAAATTTACTATAGAAAAGGCAATCCCTGGGATATTTAAAATTTGCGACAGTAAAAAATTATTTTTTTGCAAAATTTACTATAGAAAAGGCAATCCCTGGCGTAATTAAAATTTGCGACAGTATAAAATTATTTTTTGAATAATTTACTATAGAAAAGGCAATCCCTGGCGCAATTAAAATTTGCGACAGTTGAAAATTATTTTTTGAATAATTTACTATAGAAAAGGCAATCCCTGGCGTAATTAAAATTTGCGACAGTTGAAAATTATTTTTTGAATAATTTACTATAGAAAAGGCAATCCCTGGCGTAATTAAAATTTGCGACAGTAGAAAATTATTTTTTGAATAATTTACAATAGAAAAGGCAATCCCTGGCGTAATTAAAATTTGCGACAGTTGAAAATTATTTTTTGAATAATTTACTATAGAAAAGGCAATCCCTGGCGTATTTAAAATTTGCGAAAGTATAAAATTATTTTTTGAATAATTTACTATAGAAAAGGCAATCCCTGGCGTAATTAAAATTTGCGACAGTTGAAAATTATTTTTTGAATAATTTACTATAGAAAAGGCAATCCCTGGCGTAATTAAAATTTGCGACAGTAGAAAATTATTTTTTGAATAATTTACTATAGAAAAGGCAATCCCTGGCGCAATTACAATTTGCGACAGTAGAAAATTATTTTTTGAATAATTTACTATAGAAAAGGCAATCCCTGGCGTAATTAAAATTTGCGACAGTTGAAAATAATTTTTTGAATAATTTACTATAGAAAAGGCAATCCCTGGCGTAATTAAAATTTGTGACAGTTGAAAATTATTTTTTGAATAATTTACTATAGAAAAGGCAATCCCTGGCGTAATTAAAATTTGCGACAGTAAAAAATTATTTTTTGAATAATTTACTATAGAAAAGGCAATCCCTGCCGCAATTAAAATTTGCGACAATAAAAAATTATTTTGTGAATAATTTACTATAGAAAAGGCAATCCCTGGCGGATTTGAAATTTGCGACAGTTGAAAATTATTTTTTGAATAATTTACTATAGAAAAGGCAATCCCTGGCGTAATTAAAATTTGCGACAGTAAAAAATTATTTTTTGAATAATTTACTATAGAAAAGGCAATCCCTGGCGCAATTAAAATTTGCGACAGTTGAAAATTATTTTTTGAATAATTTACTATAGAAAAGGCAATCCCTGGCGGATTTGAAATTTGCGACAGTAAAAAATTATTTTTTGAATAATTTACTATAGAAAAGGCAATCCCTGGCGCAATTAAAATTTGCGACAGTTGAAAATTATTTTTTGAATAATTTACTATACAAAAGGCAATCCCTGGCATAATTAAAATTTGCGACAGTATAAAATTATTTTTTGAATAATTTACTAAAGAAAAGGCAATTCCTGGCGCAATTAAAACTTGCGATATTAAAAAATTATTTTTTGAATAATTTACTATAGAAAAGGCAATCCCTGGCGGATTTGAAATTTGCGACAGTAAAAAATTATTTTTTGAATAATTTACTATAGAAAAGGCAATCCATGGCGTAATTAAAATTTGCGACAGTAGAAAATTATTTTTTGAAAAGTTTACTATAGAAAAGGCAATCCCTGGCGTAATTAAAATTTGCGACAGTAGAAAATTATTTTTTGAATAATTTACTATAGAAAAGGCAATAACTGGCGTATTTAAAATTTGCGACAGTAAAAAATTAATTTGTTAAAAATTTACCTGGCGAAATTGAAATTTGCGAGAGTAAAAAATTATTTTTTGAATAATTTACTATAGAAAAGGCAATCCCTGGGGCGCTTAAAATTTGCGACAGTAAAAAATTATTTTTTGAATAATTTACTATAGAAAAGGCAATCCCTGGCGCACTTAAAATTTGCGACAGTAAAAAATTATTTTTTGAATAATTTACTATAGAAAAGGCAATCCCTGGCGTATTTAAAATTTGCGACAGTATAAAATTATTTTTTGAATAATTTACTGTAGAAAAGGCAATCCCTGGCGCAATTAAAACTTGCGATAGTAAAAAATTATTTTTTGAATAATTCACTATAGAAAAGGCAAACCCTGGCGTAATTAAAATTTGCGACAATTGAAAATTATTTTTTGAATAATTTACTATAGAAAAGGCAATCCCTGGCGTAATTAAAATTTGCGACAGTTGAAAATTATTTTTTGAATAATTTACTAAAAAAAGGCAATCCCTGGCGCAATTAAAACTTGCGATATTAAAAAATTATTTTTTGAATAATTTACTATAGAAAAGGCAATCCCTGGCGGATTTGAAATTTGCGACAGTAAAAAATTATTTTTTGAATAATTTACTATAGAAAAGGCAATCCCTGTCGTATTTAAAATTTGCGACAGTAAGAAATTATTTTTTGAATAATTTACTATAGAAAAGGCAATCCCTGGCGCAATTACAATTTGCTATAGTAAAAAATTATTTTTTGAATAATTTACTATAGAAAAGGCAATCCCTGGCGTAATTAAAATTTGCGACAGTTGAAAATTATTTTTTGAATAATTTACTATAGAAAAGGCAATCCCTGGCGCAATTAAAATTTGCGACAGTAGAAAATTATTTTTTGAATAATTTACTATAGAAAAGGCAATCCCTGGCGGATTTGAAATTTGCGACAGTTGAAATTATTTTTTGAATAATTTACTAAAGAAAAGGCAATCCCTGGCGCAATTAAAACTTGCGATATTAAAAAATTATTTTTTGAATAATTTACTATAGAAAAGGCAATCCCTGGCGGATTTGAAATTTGCGACAGTAAAAAATTATTTTTTGAATAATTTACTATAGAATAGGCAATCCATGGAGTAATTAAAATTTGCGACAGTAGAAAATTATTTTTTGAATAATTTACTATAGAAAAGGCAATAACTGGCGTATTTAAAATTTGCGACAGTAAAAAATTAATTTGTTAAAAATTTACCTGGCGAAATTGAAATTTGCGAGAGTAAAAAATTATTTTTTGAATAATTTACTATAGAAAGGCAATCCCTGGGGCGCTTAAAATTTGCGACAGTAAAAATTATTTTTTGAATAATTTACTATAGAAAAGGCAATCCCTGGCGCACTTAAAATTTGCGACAGTAAAAAATTATTTTTTGAATAATTTACTATAGAAAAGGCAATCCCTGGGATATTTAAAATTTGCGACAGTATAAAATTATTTTTTGAATAATTTACTGTAGAAAAGGCAATCCCAGGCGCAATTAAAACTTGCGATAGTAAAAAATTATTTTTTGAATAATTCACTATAGAAAAGGCAATCCCTGGCGTAATTAAAATTTGCGACAGTTGAAAATTATTTTTTGAATAATTTACTATAGAAAAGGCAATCCCTGGCGTAATTAAAATTTGCGACAGTAGAAAATTATTTTTTGAATAATTTACTATAGAAAAGGCAATCCCTGGCGTAATTAAAATTTGCGACAGTTGAAAATTATTTTTTGAATAATTTACTATAGAAAAGGCAATCCCTGGCGCACTTAAAATTTGCGACAGTAAAAAATTATTTTTTGAATAATTTACTATAGAAAAGGCAATCCCTGGCGTATTTAAAATTTGCGACAGTATAAAATTATTTTTTGAATAATTTACTATAGAAAAGGCAATCCCTGGCGTAACTAAAATTTGCGACAGTTGAAAATTATTTTTTGAATAATTTACTATAGAAAAGGCAATCCCTGGCGCAATTAAAATTTGCGACAGTAAAAAATTATTTTTTGAATAATTTACTATAGAAAAGGCAATCCCTGGCGGATTTGAAATTTGCGACAGTAAAAAATTATTTTTTGAATAATTTACTATAGAAAAGGCAATCCCTGGCGCAATTAAAATTTGCGACAGTTGAAAATTATTTTTTGAATAATTTACTATAGAAAAGGCAATCCCTGGCGTAATTAAAATTTGCGACAGTATAAAATTATTTTTTGAATAATTTACTATAGAAAAGGCAATCCCTGGCGTAATTAAAATTTGCGACAGTATAAAATTATTTTTTGAATAATTTACTATAGAAAAGGCAATCCCTGGCGTAATTAAAATTTGCGACAGTTGAAAATTATTTTTTGAATAATTTACTATAGAAAAGGCAATCCCTGGCGTAATTAAAATTTGCGACAGTATAAAATTATTTTTTGAATAATTTAATATAGAGAAGGCAATCCCTGCCAAAATTAAAATTTGCGACAGTTGAAAATTATTTTTTGAATAATTTACTATAGAAAAGGCAATCCCTGGCGTAATTAAAATTTGCGACAGTATAAAATTAGTTTTTGAATAATTTACTATAGAAAAGGCAATCCCTGGCGTATTTAAAATTTGCGACAGTATAAAATTATTTTTTGAATAATTTACTATAGAAAAGGCAATCCCTGGCGTAATTAAAATTTGCGACAGTAGAAAATTATTTTTTGAATAATTTACTATAGAAAAGGCAATCCCTGGCGGATTTGAAATTTGCGACAGTAAAAAATTATTTTTTGAATAATTTACTATAGAAAAGGCAATCCCTGGCGCAATTAAAATTTGCGACAGTTGAAAATTATTTTTTGAATAATTTACTATAGAAAAGGCAATCCCTGGCGTAATTAAAATTTGCGACAGTATAAAATTATTTTTTGAATAATTTACTATAGAAAAGGCAATCCCTGGCGTAATTAAAATTTGCGACAGTATAAAATTATTTTTTGAATAATTTACTATAGAAAAGGCAATCCCTGGCGTAATTAAAATTTGCGACAGTTGAAAATTATTTTTTTAAATAATTTACTATAGAAAAGGCAATCCCTGGCGTAATTAAAATTTGCGACAGTATAAAATTATTTTTTGAATAATTTACTATAGAGAAGGCAATCCCTGCCAAAATTAAAATTTGCGACAGTTGAAAATTATTTTTTGAATAATTTACTATAGAAAAGGCAATCCCTGGCGTAATTAAAATTTGCGACAGTATAAAATTAGTTTTTGAATAATTTACTATAGAAAAGGCAATCCCTGGCGTATTTAAAATTTGCGACAGTATAAAATTATTTTTTGAATAATTTACTATAGAAAAGGCAATCCCTGGCGTAATTAAAATTTGCGACAGTAGAAAATTATTTTTTGAATAATTTACTATAGAAAAGGCAATCCCTGGCGTAATTAAAATTTGCGACAGTAAAAAATTATTTTTTGAATAATTTACTACAGAAAAGGCAATCCCTGGCGTATTTAAAATTTGCGACAGTAAAAAATTATTTTTTGAATAATTTACTATAGAAAAGGCAATCCCTGGCGTATTTAAAATTTGCGACAGTAAAAAATTATTTTTTGAATAATTTACTATAGAAAAGGCAATCCCTGGCGCACTTAAAATTTGCGACAGTTGAAAATTATTTTTTGAATAATTTACTATAGAAAAGGCAATCCCTGTCGTATTTAAAATTTGCGACAGTAAGAAATTATTTTTTGAATAATTTACTATAGAAAAGGCAATCCCTGGCGCAATTACAATTTGCTATAGTAAAAAATTATTTTTTGAATAATTTACTATAGAAAAGGCAATCCCTGGCGCAATTAAAATTTGCGACAGTTGAAAATTATTTTTTGAATAATTTACTATAGAAAAGACAATCCCTGGCGTAATTAAAATTTGCGACAGTATAAAATTATTTTTTGAATAATTTACTGTAGAAAAGGCACTCCCTGGCGCAATTAAAATTTGCGACAGTTGAAAATTATTTTTTGAATAATTTACTATAGAAAAGGCAATCCCTGGCGTAATTAAAATTTGCGACAGTATAAAATTATTTTTTGAATAATTTACTATAGAAAAGGCAATCCCTGGCGTATTTAAAATTTGCGACAGTATAAAATTATTTTTTGAATAATTTACTATAGAAAAGGCAATCCCTGGCGTAATTGAAATTTGCGACAGTAGAAAATTATTTTTTGAATAATTTACTATAGAAAAGGCAATCCCTGGCGTAATTAAAATTTGCGACAGTAAAAAATTAATATTTTGAAAAATTTACTGTAGAAAAGGCAATCCCTGACGCAATTAAAATTTGCGACAGTATAAAATTATTTTTTGAATAATTTACTATAGAAAAGGCAATCCCTGGCGCAATTAAAATTTGCGACAGTTGAAAATTATTTTTTGAATAATTTACTATAGAAAAGGCAATCCCTGGCGTAATTAAAATTTGCGACAGTATGAAATTATTTTTTGAATAATTTACTATAGAAAAGGCAATCCCTGGCGTATTTAAAATTTGCGACAGTATAAAAGTATTTTTTGAATAATTTACTATAGAAAAGGCAATCCCTGGCGGATTTGAAATTTGCGACAGTAAAAAATTATTTTTTGAATAATTTACTATAGAAAAGGCAATCCCTGTCGTATTTAAAATTTGCGACAGTAAGAAATTATTTTTTGAATAATTTACTATAGAAAAGGCAATCCCTGGCGCAATTACAATTTGCTATAGTAAAAAATTATTTTTTGAATAATTTACTATAGAAAAGGCAATCCCTGGCGTAATTAAAATTTGCGACAGTTGAAAATTATTTTTTGAATAATTTACTATAGAAAAGGCAATCCCTGGCGCAATTAAAATTTGCGACAGTAGAAAATTATTTTTTGAATAATTTACTATAGAAAAGGCAATCCCTGGCGGATTTGAAATTTGCGACAGTTGAAAATTATTTTTTGAATAATTTACTAAAGAAAAGGCAATCCCTGGCGCAATTAAAACTTGCGATATTAAAAAATTATTTTTTGAATAATTTACTATAGAAAAGGCAATCCCTGGCGGATTTGAAATTTGCGACAGTAAAAAATTATTTTTTGAATAATTTACTATAGAATAGGCAATCCATGGAGTAATTAAAATTTGCGACAGTAGAAAATTATTTTTTGAAAAGTTTACTATAGAAAAGGCAATCCCTGGCGTAATTAAAATTTGCGACAGTAGAAAATTATTTTTTGAATAATTTACTATAGAAAAGGCAATAACTGGCGTATTTAAAATTTGCGACAGTAAAAAATTAATTTGTTAAAAATTTACCTGGCGAAATTGAAATTTGCGAGAGTAAAAAATTATTTTTTGAATAATTTACTATAGAAAGGCAATCCCTGGGGCGCTTAAAATTTGCGACAGTAAAAAATTATTTTTTGAATAATTTACTATAGAAAAGGCAATCCCTGGCGCACTTAAAATTTGCGACAGTAAAAAATTATTTTTTGAATAATTTACTATAGAAAAGGCAATCCCTGGGATATTTAAAATTTGCGACAGTATAAAATTATTTTTTGAATAATTTACTGTAGAAAAGGCAATCCCAGGCGCAATTAAAACTTGCGATAGTAAAAAATTATTTTTTGAATAATTCACTATAGAAAAGGCAATCCCTGGCGTAATTAAAATTTGCGACAGTTGAAAATTATTTTTTGAATAATTTACTATAGAAAAGGCAATCCCTGGCGTAATTAAAATTTGCGACAGTAGAAAATTATTTTTTGAATAATTTACTATAGAAAAGGCAATCCCTGGCGTAATTAAAATTTGCGACAGTTGAAAATTATTTTTTGAATAATTTACTATAGAAAAGGCAATCCCTGGCGCACTTAAAATTTGCGACAGTAAAAAATTATTTTTTGAATAATTTACTATAGAAAAGGCAATCCCTGGCGTATTTAAAATTTGCGACAGTATAAAATTATTTTTTGAATAATTTACTATAGAAAAGGCAATCCCTGGCGTAACTAAAATTTGCGACAGTTGAAAATTATTTTTTGAATAATTTACTATAGAAAAGGCAATCCCTGGCGCAATTAAAATTTGCGACAGTAAAAAATTATTTTTTGAATAATTTACTATAGAAAAGGCAATCCCTGGCGGATTTGAAATTTGCGACAGTAAAAAATTATTTTTTGAATAATTTACTATAGAAAAGGCAATCCCTGGCGCAATTAAAATTTGCGACAGTTGAAAATTATTTTTTGAATAATTTACTATAGAAAAGGCAATCCCTGGCGTAATTAAAATTTGCGACAGTATAAAATTATTTTTTGAATAATTTACTATAGAAAAGGCAATCCCTGGCGTAATTAAAATTTGCGACAGTATAAAATTATTTTTTGAATAATTTACTATAGAAAAGGCAATCCCTGGCGTAATTAAAATTTGCGACAGTTGAAAATTATTTTTTGAATAATTTACTATAGAAAAGGCAATCCCTGGCGTAATTAAAATTTGCGACAGTATAAAATTATTTTTTGAATAATTTAATATAGAGAAGGCAATCCCTGCCAAAATTAAAATTTGCGACAGTTGAAAATTATTTTTTGAATAATTTACTATAGAAAAGGCAATCCCTGGCGTAATTAAAATTTGCGACAGTATAAAATTAGTTTTTGAATAATTTACTATAGAAAAGGCAATCCCTGGCGTATTTAAAATTTGCGACAGTATAAAATTATTTTTTGAATAATTTACTATAGAAAAGGCAATCCCTGGCGTAATTAAAATTTGCGACAGTAGAAAATTATTTTTTGAATAATTTACTATAGAAAAGGCAATCCCTGGCGGATTTGAAATTTGCGACAGTAAAAAATTATTTTTTGAATAATTTACTATAGAAAAGGCAATCCCTGGCGCAATTAAAATTTGCGACAGTTGAAAATTATTTTTTGAATAATTTACTATAGAAAAGGCAATCCCTGGCGTAATTAAAATTTGCGACAGTATAAAATTATTTTTTGAATAATTTACTATAGAAAAGGCAATTCCTGGCGTAATTAAAATTTGCGACAGTATAAAATTATTTTTTGAATAATTTACTATAGAAAAGGCAATCCCTGGCGTAATTAAAATTTGCGACAGTTGAAAATTATTTTTTTAAATAATTTACTATAGAAAAGGCAATCCCTGGCGTAATTAAAATTTGCGACAGTATAAAATTATTTTTTGAATAATTTACTATAGAGAAGGCAATCCCTGCCAAAATTAAAATTTGCGACAGTTGAAAATTATTTTTTGAATAATTTACTATAGAAAAGGCAATCCCTGGCGTAATTAAAATTTGCGACAGTATAAAATTAGTTTTTGAATAATTTACTATAGAAAAGGCAATCCCTGGCGTATTTAAAATTTGCGACAGTATAAAATTATTTTTTGAATAATTTACTATAGAAAAGGCAATCCCTGGCGTAATTAAAATTTGCGACAGTAGAAAATTATTTTTTGAATAATTTACTATAGAAAAGGCAATCCCTGGCGTAATTAAAATTTGCGACAGTAAAAAATTATTTTTTGAATAATTTACTACAGAAAAGGCAATCCCTGGCGTATTTAAAATTTGCGACAGTAAAAAATTATTTTTTGAATAATTTACTATAGAAAAGGCAATCCCTGGCGTATTTAAAATTTGCGACAGTAAAAAATTATTTTTTGAATAATTTACTATAGAAAAGGCAATCCCTGGCGCACTTAAAATTTGCGACAGTTGAAAATTATTTTTTGAATAATTTACTATAGAAAAGGCAATCCCTGTCGTATTTAAAATTTGCGACAGTAAGAAATTATTTTTTGAATAATTTACTATAGAAAAGGCAATCCCTGGCGCAATTACAATTTGCTATAGTAAAAAATTATTTTTTGAATAATTTACTATAGAAAAGGCAATCCCTGGCGCAATTAAAATTTGCGACAGTTGAAAATTATTTTTTGAATAATTTACTATAGAAAAGACAATCCCTGGCGTAATTAAAATTTGCGACAGTATAAAATTATTTTTTGAATAATTTACTATAGAAAAGGCACTCCCTGGCGCAATTAAAATTTGCGACAGTTGAAAATTATTTTTTGAATAATTTACTATAGAAAAGGCAATCCCTGGCGTAATTAAAATTTGCGACAGTATAAAATTATTTTTTGAATAATTTACTATAGAAAAGGCAATCCCTGGCGTATTTAAAATTTGCGACAGTATAAAATTATTTTTTGAATAATTTACTATAGAAAAGGCAATCCCTGGCGTAATTGAAATTTGCGACAGTAGAAAATTATTTTTTGAATAATTTACTATAGAAAAGGCAATCCCTGGCGTAATTAAAATTTGCGACAGTAAAAAATTAATATTTTGAAAAATTTACTGTAGAAAAGGCAATCCCTGACGCAATTAAAATTTGCGACAGTATAAAATTATTTTTTGAATAATTTACTATAGAAAAGGCAATCCCTGGCGCAATTAAAATTTGCGACAGTTGAAAATTATTTTTTGAATAATTTACTATAGAAAAGGCAATCCCTGGCGTAATTAAAATTTGCGACAGTATAAAATTATTTTTTGAATAATTTAGTATAGAAAAGGCAATCCCTGGCTTATTTAAAATTTGCGACAGTATAAAATTATTTTTTGAATAATTTACTATAGAAAAGGCAATCCCTGGCGTAATTAAAATTTGCGACAGTAGAAAATTATTTTTTGAATAATTTACTATAGAAAAGGCAATCCCTGGCGTAATTAAAATTTGCGACAGTAAAAAATTAATATTTGGAAAAATTTACTGTAGAAAAGGCAATCCCTGGCGCAATTAAAACTTGCGATAGTAAAAAATTATTTTTTGAATAATTTACTATAGAAAAGGCAATCCCTGGCGTAATTAAAATTTGCGACAGTTGAAAATTATTTTTTGAATAATTTACTATAGAAAAGGCAATCCCTGGCGTAATTAAAATTTGCGACAGTTGAAAATTATTTTTTGAATAATTTACTATAGAAAAGGCAATCCCTGGCGTAATTAAAATTTGCGACAGTTGAAAATTATTTTTTGAATAATTTACTATAGAAAAGGCAATCCCTGGCGTATTTAAAATTTGCGACAGTAAGAAATTAATTTGTGAAAAATTTACCTGGCGAAATTGAAATTTGCGAGAGTAAAAAATTATTTTTTGAATAATTTACTATAGAAAAGGCAATCCCTGGGGCGCTTAAAATTTGCGACAGTAAAAAATTATTTTTTGAATAATTTACTATAGAAAAGGCAATCCCTGGCGCACTTAAAATTTGCGACAGTAAAAAATTATTTTTTGAATAATTTACTATAGAAAAGGCAATCCCTGGGATATTTAAAATTTGCGACAGTATAAAATTATTTTTTGAATAATTTACTATAGAAAAGGCAATCCCTGGCGTAATTAAAACTTGCGATAGTAAAAAATTATTTTTTGAATAATTTACTATAGAAAAGGCAATCCCTGGCGTAATTAAAATTTGCGACAGTTGAAAATTATTTTTTGAATAATTTACTATAGAAAAGGCAATCCCTGGCGTAATTAAAATTTGCGACAGTAGAAAATTATTTTTTGAATAATTTACTATAGAAAAGGCAATCCCTGGCGTAATTAAAATTTGCGACAGTTGAAAATTATTTTTTGAATAATTTACTATAGAAAAGGCAATCCCTGGCGCACTTAAAATTTGCGACAGTAAAAAATTATTTTTTGAATAATTTACTATAGAAAAGGCAATCCCTGGCGTATTTAAAATTTGCGACAGTATAAAATTATTTTTTGAATAATTTACTATAGAAAAGGCAATCCCTGGCGCAACTAAAATTTGCGACAGTTGAAAATTATTTTTTGAATAATTTACTATAGAAAAGGCAATCCCTGGCGCAATTAAAATTTGCGACAGTAAAAAAATATTTTTTGAATAATTTACTATAGAAAAGGCAATCCCTGGCGGATTTGAAATTTTCGACAGTAAAAAATCATTTTTTGAATAATTTACTATAGAAAAGGCAATCCCTGGCGCAATTAAAATTTGCGACAGTTGAAAATTATTTTTTGAATAATTTACTATAGAAAAGGCAATCCCTGGCGTAATTAAAATTTGCGACAGTTGAAAATTATTTTTTGAATAATTTACTATAGAAAAGGCAATCCCTGGCGTAATTAAAATTTGCGACAGTATAAAATTATTTTTTGAATAATTTACTATATAAAAGGCAATCCCTGGCGTAATAAAAATTTGCGACAGTTGAAAATTATTTTTTGAATAATTTACTATAGAAAAGGCAATCCCTGGCGTAATTAAAATTTGCGACAGTATAAAATTATTTTTTGAATAATTTACTATAGAAAAGGCAATCCCTGGCGAAATTAAAATTTGCGACAGTTGAAAATTATTTTTTGAATAATTTACTATAGAAAAGGCAATCCCTGGCGTAATTAAAATTTGCGACAGTATAAAATTATTTTTTGAATAATTTACTATAGAAAAGGCAATCCCTGGCGTATTTAAAATTTGCGACAGTATAAAATTATTTTTTGAATAATTTATTATAGAAAAGGCAATCCCTGGCGTAATTAAAATTTGCGACAGTAGAAAATTATTTTTTGAATAATTTACTATAGAAAATGCAATCCCTGGCGTAATTAAAATTTGCGACAATAGAAAATTATTTTTTGAATAATTTACTATAGAAAAGGCAATCCCTGGCGTAATTAAAATTTGCGACAGTAAAAAATTATTTTTTGAATAATTTACTACAGAAAAGGCAATCCCTGGCGTATTTAAAATTTGCGACAGTAAAAAATTATTTTTTGAATAATTTACTATAGAAAAGGCAATCCCTGGCGTATTTAAAATTTGCGACAGTAAAAAATTATTTTTTGAATAATTTACTATAGAAAAGGCAATCCCTGGCGCACTTAAAATTTGCGACAGTTGAAAATTATTTTTTGAATAATTTACTATAGAAAAGGCAATCCCTGTCGTATTTAAAATTTGCGACAGTAAGAAATTATTTTTTGAATAATTTACTATAGAAAAGGCAATCCCTGGCGCAATTACAATTTGCTATAGTAAAAAATTATTTTTTGAATAATTTACTATAGAAAAGGCAATCCCTGGCGTAATTAAAATTTGCGACAGTTGAAAATTATTTTTTGAATAATTTACTATAGAAAAGGCAATCCCTGGCGTAATTAAAATTTGCGACATTATAAAATTATTTTTTGAATAATTTACTATAGAAAAGGCAATCCCTGGCGCAATTAAAATTTGCGACAGTTGAAAATTATTTTTTGAATAATTTACTATAGAAAAGACAATCCCTGGCGTAATTAAAATTTGCGACAGTATAAAATTATTTTTTGAATAATTTACTATAGAAAAGGCAATCCCTGGCGCAATTAAAATTTGCGACAGTTGAAAATTATTTTTTGAATAATTTACTATAGAAAAGGCAATCCCTGGCGTAATTAAAATTTGCGACAGTATAAAATTATTTTTTGAATAATTTACTATAGAAAAGGCAATCCCTGGCGTATTTAAAATTTGCGACAGTATAAAATTATTTTTTGAATAATTTACTATAGAAAAGGCAATCCCTGGCGTAATTGAAATTTGCGACAGTAGAAAATTATTTTTTGAATAATTTACTATAGAAAAGGCAATCCCTGGCGTAATTAAAATTTGCGACAGTAAAAAATTAATATTTTGAAAAATTTACTGTAGAAAAGGCAATCCCTGGCGCAATTAAAATTTGCGACAGTATAAAATTATTTTTTGAATAATTTACTATAGAAAAGGCAATCCCTGGCGCAATTAAAATTTGCGACAGTTGAAAATTATTTTTTGAATAATTTACTATAGAAAAGGCAATCCCTGGCGTAATTAAAATTTGCGACAGTATAAAATTATTTTTTGAATAATTTAGTATAGAAAAGGCAATCCCTGGCTTATTTAAAATTTGCGACAGGATAAAATTATTTTTTGAATAATTTACTATAGAAAAGGCAATCCCTGGCGTAATTAAAATTTGCGACAGTAGAAAATTATTTTTTGAATAATTTACTATAGAAAAGGCAATCCCTGGCGTAATTAAAATTTGCGACAGTAAAAAATTAATATTTGGAAAAATTTACTGTAGAAAAGGCAATCCCTGGCGCAATTAAAACTTGCGATAGTAAAAAATTATTTTTTGAATAATTTACTATAGAAAAGGCAATCCCTGGCGGATTTGAAATTTGCGACAGTTGAAAATTATTTTTTGAAGAATTTACTATAGAAAAGGCAATCCCTGGCGTAATTAAAATTTGCGACAGTTGAAAATTATTTTTTGAATAATTTACTATAGAACAGGCAATCCCTGGCGTAATTAAAATTTGCGACAGTATAAAATTATTTTTTGAATAATTTACTATAGAAAAGGCAATCCCTGGCGTAATTAAAATTTGCGACAGTTGAAAATAATTTTTTGAATAATTTACTATAGAAAAGGCAATTCCTGGCGTAATTAAAATTTGCGACAGTTGAAAATTATTTTTTGAATAATTTACTATAGAAAAGGCAATCCCTGGCGTAATTAAAATTTGCGACAGTTGAAAATTATTTTTTGAATAATTTACTATAGAAAAGGCAATCCCTGGCGTAATTAAAATTTGCGACAGTATAAAATTATTTTTTGAATAATTTACTATAGAAAAGGCAATCCCTGGCGTATTTAAAATTTGCGACTGTTGAAAATTATTTTTTGAATAATTTACTATACAAAAGGCAATCCCTGGCGCAATTACAATTTGCGACAGTAAAAAATTATTTTTTGAATAATTTACTATAGAAAAGGCAATCCCTGGCGTAATTAAAATTTGCGACAGTATAAAATTATTTTTTGAATAATTTACTATAGAAAAGGCAATCCCTGGCGCAATTAAAATTTGCGACATTTGAAAATTATTTTTTGAATAATTTACTATAGAAAAGGCAATCCCTGGCGTATTTAAAATTTGCGACAGTATAAAATTATTTTTTGAATAATTTACTATAGAAAAGGCAATCCCTGGCGTAATTAAAATTTGCGACAGTAAAAAATTAATATTTTGAAAAATTTACTGTAGAAAAGGCAATCCCTGGCGCAATTAAAATTTGCGACAGTATAAAATTATTTTTTGAATAATTTACTACAGAAAAGGCAATCCCTGGCGTAATTAAAATTTGCGACACTAGAAAATTATTTTTTGAATAATTTACTATAGAAAAGGCAATCCCTGGCGTAATTAAAATTTGCGACAGTATAAAATTATTTTTTGAATAATTTACTGTAGAAAAGGCAATCCCTGGCGCAATTAAAACTTGCGATAGTAAAAAATTATTTTTGAATAATTTACTATAGAAAAGGCAATCCCTGGCGTAATTAAAATTTGCGACAGTATAAAATTATTTTTGAATAATTTACTGTAGAAAAGGCAATACCTGGCGCAATTAAAACTTGCGATAGTAAAAAATTATTTTTTGAATAATTTACTATAGAAAAGGCAATCCCTGGCGTAATTAAAATTTGCGACAGTTGAAAATTATTTTTTGAATAATTTACTATAGAAAAGGCAATCCCTGGCGTTATTAAAATTTGCGACAGTAGAAAATTATTTTTTGAATAATTTACTATAGAAAAGGCAATCCCTGGCGTAATTAAAATTTGCGACAGTTGAAAATTATTTTTTGAATAATTTACTATAGAAAAGGCAATCCCTGGCGCACTTAAAATTTGCGACAGTAAAAAATTATTTTTTGAATAATTTACTATAGAAAAGGCAATCCCTGGCGTAATTAAAATTTGCGACAGTATAAAATTATTTTTTGAATAATTTACTATAGAAAAGGCAATCCCTGGCGTAATTAAAATTTGCGACAGTTGAAAATTATTTTTTGAATAATTTACTATAGAAAAGGCAATTCCTGGCGTAATTAAAATTTGCGACAGTTGAAAATTATTTCTTGAATAATTTACTATAGAAAAGGCAATCCCTGGCGTAATTAAAATTTGCGACAGTATTAAATTATTTTTTGAATAATTTACTATAGAAAAGGCAATCCCTGGCGTAATTAAAATTTGCGACAGTTGAAAATTATTTTTTGAATAATTTACTATAGAAAAGGCAATCCCTGGGATATTTAAAATTTGCGACAGTAAAAAATTATTTTTTGAATAATTTACTATAGAAAAGGCAATCCCTGGCGTAATTAAAATTTGCGACAGTTGAAAATTATTTTTTGAATAATTTACTATGGAAAAGGCAATCCCTGGCGTAATTAAAATTTGCGACATTTGAAAATTATTTTTTGAATAATTTACTATAGAAAAGGCAATCCCTGGCGTAATTAAAATTTGCGACAGTTGAAAATTATTTTTTGAATTATTTACTATAGAAAAGGCAATCCCTGGCGCACTTAAAATTTGCGACAGTAAAAAATTATTTTTTGAATAATTTACTATAGAAAAGGCAATCCCTGGCGTAATTAAAATTTGCGACAGTATAAAATTATTTTTTGAATAATTTACTATAGAAAAGGCAATCCCTGGCGTAATTAAAATTTGCGACAGTTGAAAATTATTTTTTGAATAATTTACTATAGAAAAGGCAATTCCTGGCGTAATTAAAATTTGCGACAGTTGAAAATAATTTTTTGAATAATTTACTATAGAAAAGGCAATCCCTGGCGTAATTAAAATTTGCGACAGTATTAAATTATTTTTTGAATAATTTACTATAGAAAAGGCAATCCCTGGCGTAATTAAAATTTGCGACAGTTGAAAATTATTTTTTGAATAATTTACTATAGAAAAGGCAATCCCTGGGATATTTAAAATTTGCTACAGTAAAAAATTATCTTTTGAATAATTTACTATAGAAAAGGCAATCCCTGGCGTAATTAAAATTTGCGACAGTTGAAAATCATTTTTTGAATAATTTACTATAGAAAAAGGCAATCCCTGGGGTAATTAAAATTTGCGACAGTTGAAAATTATTTTTTGAATAATTTAGTATAGAAAAGGCAATCTCTGGCGTAATTAAAATTTGCGACAGTATAAAATTATTTTTTGAATAATCTACTATAGAAAAGGGCAATCCCTGGCGTAATTAAAATTTGCGACATTAAAAAATTATTTTTTGAATAATTTACTATAGAAAAGGCAATCCCTGGCGTATTTAAAATTTGCGACAGTAAAAAATTATTTTTTGAATAATTTACTATAGAAAAGGCAATCCCTGGCGCACTTAAAATTTGCGACAGTTGAAAATTATTTTTTGAATAATTTACTATAGAAAAGGCAATCCCTGGCGTAGTTAAATTTTGCGACAGTAAGAAATTATTTTTTGAATAATTTACTATAGAAAAGGCAATCCCTGGCGCAATTACAATTTGCGACAGTAAAAAATTATTTTTTGAATAATTTACTATAGAAAAGGCAATCCCTGGCGCAATTAAAATTTGCGACAGTTGAAAATTATTTTTTGAATAATTTACTATAGAAAAGGCAATCCCTGGCGTAATTAAAATTTGCGACAGTATAAAATTATTTTTTGAATAATTTACTATAGAAAAGGCAATCCCTGGCGTAATTAAAATTTGCGACAGTATAAAATTATTTTTTGAATAATTTACTATAGAAAAGGCAATCCCTGGCGTAATTAAAATTTGCGACAGTATAAAATTATTTTTTGAATATTTTACTATAGAAAAGGCAATCCCTGGCGCAATTAAAATTTGCGACAGTATAAAATTATTTTTGAATAATTTACTATAGAAAAGGCAATCCCTGGTGCAATTAAAATTTGCGACAGTAAAAAATTATTTTTTGAATAATTTACTATAGAAAAGGCAATCCCTGGCGTAATTAAAATTTGCGACAGTATAAAATTATTTTTTGAATAATTTACTATAGAAAAGGCAATCCCTGGCGTAATTAAAATTTGCGACAGTAAAAAATTATTTTTTGAATAATTTACTATAGAAAAGGCAATCCCTGGCGTATTTAAAATTTGCGACATTTAAAAATTATTTTTTGAATAATTTACTATAGAAAAGGCAATCCCTGGCGCACTTAAAATTTGCGACAGTAAAAAATTATTTTTTGAATAATTTACTATAGAAAAGGCAATCCCTGGGATATTTAAAATTTGCGACAGTAAAAAATTATTTTTTGAATAATTTACTATAGAAAAGGCAATCCCTGGCGTAATTAAAATTTGCGACAGTAAAAAATTATTTTTTGAATAATTTACTATAGAAAAGGCAATCCCTGGCGTAATTAAAATTTGCGACAGTATAAAATTATTTTTTGAATAATTTACTATAGAAAAGGCAATCCCTGGCGCAATTAAAATTTGCGACAATATAAAATTATTTTTTGAATAATTTACTATAGAAAAGGCAATACTTGGCGTAATTAAAATTTGCGACAGTAAAAAATTATTTTTTGAATAATTTTTTTTTTTTTTTTTTTTTTTTTTTTTTATATTATTAAGCCAAGCTCAGGGGATACCCTATGATGCAAAGCACAGCATGGCAGGAAGGAGATAGGGAAAGGATTAGGGGATGTGAGGAGAGTGGCGGAGGTGCCGATGTGTGTCGCCCTTAAACTTCCGCAGATTGTATGCCGGAGGAAAAACAGAAGATGGTAAGCTGTTCCACATTCGCACTGTTCGGGATAAAAAAGCATCTCGGAATTTTACTGTACGGCCGAAAGTAATTTGAAGGGTTAAAGGATGTGCGCGGTTTGCAGCGCGAGTATTGCGTGCAGGAATCATTCTACAAGGGATTAGACTAGATATTTCATCAGAACATTGACCATGCATATAGCGATAAAGGAGCGAAAGGCATCCAACATTGCGGCGGTGCTCGAGTGAGTCGATATGACAAGTTATTGCCAAATCGCCAATGAGCTTGAAGGCTCTCTTTTGGACAATATCCAATGAAGCTAAGGCTGTGCGACCAAGCCCCGGCCCATATATGGGAGTTGTATTCCATTCTAGGTCTAATGTAGGACTTGTAGAGGAGCGCTAGATTTGACGGGCTGAAATATTTCTTACACCTTTTCAGAAATCCAAGACATTTCGATGCTTCTTTGGCAACAGAGAAGATGTGATCTGTCCAGTTTAACTTACTGGAAATATTAATGCCAAGAATGCTTAGTGACGGTGAATCAGAAATTAATGCTCCATCAAAAGAAACGGGTGTGGTTAAGTTATGATCTTGTTTTAATGAGATGAGACAGCTTTGAGTCTTAGATGCATTGAATTCGACGCGATTCGCTTTGCCCCAAGCGAGGATACTGTTAAGATCGTTATTCAATGATCTAGTCATGCAATCTCGTTCAACACATGCGGCATTCCCCCTGGATTCCGCAAGAGTGTCAAAGGAGTAAGCGAAATCAAGAGTACTGTCATCTGCGAAACTATGGATGGGATTGAAAGTAAGGGAAAGAAGATCATTAATGAAAACTAAAAAGAGAGTTGGAGAGATAACAGAGCCTTGAGGCACACCGGCATTTATGGGATGCGGTTCAGATGTAACGCCATCTAATACAACACGTATTTGGCGACTAGATAGGAAACTTTCAATCCATAATAGAAGAGGAGGGGAGAGACCAAGTGCTTTAAGTTTGGCTAAAAGGGCTGGATGCCAGACTCTATCAAAGGCTTTTGAAATATCTAGAGCAACGATTTTAGACTCACCAAAATTGTGAAGACTACGGTTCCAACGTTCCGTAAGAAAGGTCAGCAAGTCTCCAGATGAGCGTCCAGCTCGGAAGCCATATTGGCGATCGTTGATGAGATGATTAGTTTCTAGATACTTCATTAATTTTGAGTTAATGATAGATTCAAAAACCTTTGAAAGAATCGAAGTGATGGCAATTGGTCGATAATTTGAGGGATCGCTACCCTCTCCTTTCTTAGGAATAGGCTGAACGTGAGCTAGCTTCCAAGCAGTTGGAAATTTTCCTGTCGAATAAGACAAGTAGAAGAGTTTGCGCAGAGGTTTAGCCAAGGATGAGGCGCAGCTTTTAATTAACAGGGGCGAAAAACCATCAGGACCTGCGGCTTTGGAGACGTTGATATCCTTAAGGACCCTGAACACATCCTCGTACGAACGTGTATTGGCTCTTGTACACATTCACACGGGCGATGCAAAACAGGTGTTTGTGAAGTTGGTGGAAGACGAGAATTTGAAGCGAATCTAGCAGCTAAAATATTAGCTTTATCCAGGGAGTCAACAATCACTTCTCCATTATTAAGTAGTGAAGGTATAGAGGAACTGGTGAAATTGTTCCTGATGGTTTTGACCAGGGACCAGAAACCTTTGCTACCTTTGCGGCTTGTCAAGATTCTTTGTCTAATATTCTGGTCAAAAAGAAATTTTTCTCTCTGGATAATGGACTTGCAGGTGTTCCGTGAAGTCTTGTAGACTTGTTTCATTTCCGGACATGGATGCAATTGATAGGCGCGAAAAGCAGACTCTTTCGCTTTTATAGCTTGGTTACACTTATCGTTAAACCAAGAGCGATCATGCTGTTGTTGAGACCTGCTGTAAGAATACGGAATGTATTCACGCATGCCAAGATTTAGTATGTTACTAAATTGTAATGTGCATTCATCAACATCCCTCGAAGCAAAACAAACCGACCAATCAATTTCTTTAAGATACTTATTGAGACTTTCCCAATCAGCATTCTTATAGTGCCAAAGAAGCCTACTTGTAGGTGGAGCAGTTGGGCGGCACAGGTTTGAGGTGGTAAATTGAGCCGTGATTAAACAATGGTCTGAATTTCCAAGAGGGGAACCGACTGAAATGGAATATTTGTCAGGATGAGATGTTAGAAACAAGTCGAGTAAATTAGCTTTATCTCCAGCTGCATCAGGAATTCGCGTTGGTGCATCCACTAGCTGTTGCAAATTAAATGATACACAGAAGAGTTCAACGAAACGGCCCGCAGGACTTGTGGTAGAAGAATGTCTGAGCCACGGTATATTATGAACATTAAAATCGCCTGCCAGGACGATTTCGGAAGAGGGGGAAACAGAAAGCAAATTTACTATAGAAAAGGCAATCCCTGGCGTAATTAAAATTTGCGACAGTAAAAAATTATTTTTTGAATAATTTACTGTAGAAAAGCCAATTCCTGGGATATTTAAAATTTGCGACAGTAAAAAATTATTTTTTGAATAATTTACTATAGAAAAGGCAATCCCTGGCGTAATTAAAATTTGCGACAGTAAAAAATTATTTTTTGAATAATTTACTATAGAAAAGGCAATCCCTGGCGTAATAAAAATTTGCGACAGTAAAAAATTATTTTTTGAATAATTTACTATAGAAAAGGCAATCCCTGGGATATTTAAAATTTGCGACAGTAAAAAATTATTTTTTGAATAATTTACTATAGAAAAGGCAATCCCTGGCGTAATTAAAATTTGCGACAGTAAAAAATTATTTTTTGAATAATTTACTATAGAAAAGGCAAATTCTGGCGGATTTGAAATTTGCGACAGTAAAAAATTATTTTTTGAATAATTTACTATAGAAAAGGCAATCCCTGGCGCAATTAAAATTTGTGACAGTTGAAAATTATTTTTGAATTTACTATAGAAAAGGCAATCCCTGGCGTAATTAAAATTTGCGTCAGTATAAAATTATTTTTTGAATAATTTAATATAGAAAAGGCAATCCCTGGCGTATTTGAAATTTGCGACAGTTGAAAATTATTTTTTGAATAATTTACTATAGAAAAGGCAATCCCTGGCGTAATTAAAATTTGCGACAGTATAAAATTATTTTTTGAATAATTTACTATAGAAAAGGCAATCCCTGGCGGATTTGAAATTTGCGACAGTAAAAAATTATTTTTTGAATAATTTACTATAGAAAAGGCAATCCCTGGCGCAATTAAAATTTGCGACAGTTGAAAATTATTTTTTGAATAATTTACTATAGAAAAGGCAATCGCTGGCGCAATTACAATTTGCGACAGTAAAAAAATTATTTTTTGAATAATTTACTATAGAAAAGGCAATCCCTGGCGGATTTGAAATTTGCGACAGTAAAAAATTATTTTTTGAATAATTTACTATAGAAAAGGCAATCCCTGCGCAATTAAAATTTGCGACAGTTGAAAATTAGTTTTTGAATGATTTACTATAGAAAAGGCCATCCTGGCGCACTTAAAATTTGCGACAGTAAAAAATTATTTTTTGAATAATTTACTATAGAAAAGGCAATCCTTGGGATATTTAAAATTTGCGACAGTAAAAAATTATTTTTTGAATAATTTACTATAGAAAAGGCAATCCTGGCGCAATTAAAATTTGCGACAGTAAAAAATTATTTTTTGAATAATTTACTATAGAAAGGGCAATCCCTGGCGGATTTGAAATTTGCGACAGTAAAAAATTATTTTTGAATAATTTACTATAGAAAAGGCAATCCCTGGCACAATTAAAATTTGCGACAGTTGAAAATTATTTTTTGAATAATTTACTATAGAAAAGGCAATCCCTGGCGTAATTAAAATTTGCGACAGTATAAAATTATTTTTTGAATATTTTACTATAGAAAAGGCAATCCCTGGCGCAATTAAAATTTGCGACAGTATAAAATTATTTTTTGAAAAATTTACTATAGAAAAGGCAATCCCTGGCGCAATTAAAATTTGCGACAGTAAAAAATTATTTTTTGAATAATTTACTATAGAAAAGGCAATCCCTGGCGTAATTAAAATTTGAGACAGTTGAAAATTATTTTTTGAATAATTTACTATAGAAAAGGCAATCACTGGCGTAATTAAATTTGCGACAGTTGAAAATTATTTTTTGAATAATTTACTATAGAAAAGGCAATCCCTGGCGTATTTAAAATTTGCGACAGTAAAAAATTATTTTTTGAATAATTTACTATAGAAAAGGGCAATCCCTGGCGTAATTAAAATTTGCGACAATAAAAAAATTATTTTTTTGAATAATTTACTATAGAAAAGGCAATCCCTGGCGGATTTGAAATTTGCGACAGTAAAAAATTATTTTTTGAATAATTTGCTATAGAAAAGGCAATCCCTGGCGCAATTAAAATTTGCGACAGTTGAAAATTATTTTTTTGAATAATTTACTATAGAAAAGGCAATCCCTGCCGTAATTAAAATTTGCGACAGTATAAAATTATTTTTTAAATAATTTACTATAGGAAAGGCAATCCCTGCGGATTTTAAATTTGCGACAGTAAAAAATTAATTTTTGAATAATTTACTATAGAAAAGGCAATCCCTGGCGCAATTAAAATTTGCGACAGTTGAAAATTATTTTTTGAATAATTTACTATAGAAAAGGCAATCCCTGGCGGATTTGAAATTTTGCGACAGTAAAAAATTATTTTTTGAATAATTTACTATAGAAAAGGCAATCCCTGGCGCAATTAAAATTTGCGACAGTTGAAAATTATTTTTTGAATAATTTACTATAGAAAAGGCAATCCCTTGGCGCACTTAAAATTTGCGACAGTAAAAATTTATTTTTTGAATAATTTACTATAGAAAAGGCAATGCCTGGGATATTTAAAATTTGCGACAGTAAAAAATTATTTTTTGAATAATTTACTATAGAAAAAGACAATCCCTGGCGTAATTAAAATTTGCGACAATAAAAAATTATTTTTTTGAATAATTTACTATAGAAAAGGCAATCGCTGGCGCAATTAAAATTTGCGACAGTATAAAATTATTTTTTGAATAATTTACTATAGAAAAGGCAATCCCTGGCGCAATTATAATTTGCGACAGTATAAAATTATTTTTTGAATAATTTACTATAGAAAAGGCAATCCTGGCGTAATTAAAATTTGCGACAGTTGAAAATTATTTTTTGAATAATTTACTATAGAAAAGGCAATCCCTGGCGTAATTAAAATTTGCGACAGTAAAAAATTATTTTTTGAATAATTTACTATAGAAAAGGCAAACCCTGGCGCAATTAAAATTTGCGACAGTTGAAAATTATTTTTTGAATAATTTACTATAGAAAAGGCAATCCCTGGCGCACTTAAAATTTGCGACAGTAAAAAATTATTTTTTGAATAATTTACTATAGAAAAGGCAATCCTGGGATATTTAAAATTTGTGACAGTATAAAATTATTTTTTGAATAATTTACTATAGAAAAGGCAATCGCTGGCGCAATTAAAATTTGCGACAGTATAAAATTATTTTTTGAATAATTTACTATAGAAAAGGCAATCCCTGGCGTAATTAAAATTTGCGACAGTATAAAAATTATTTTTTGAATAATTTACTTTAGAAAAGGCAATCCCTGGCGTAATTAAAATTTGCGACAGTTGAAACTTATTTTTTTGAATAAGTTACTATAGAAAAGGCAATCGCTGGCGCAATTACAATTTGCGAAAGTAAAAAATTATTTTTTGAATAATTTACTATAGAAAAGGCAATCCCTGGCGGATTTGAAATTTGCGACAGTAAAAAATTATTTTTGAATAATTTACTATAGAAAAGGCAATCCTGGCGCAATTAAAATTTGCGACAGTTGAAAATTATTTTTTGAATGATTTAGTATAGAAAAGGGCATCCCTGGCGCACTTAAAATTTGCGACAGTAAAAATTATTTTTTGAATAATTTACTATAGAAAAGGCAATCCTTGGGATATTTAAAATTTGCGACAGTAAAAAATTATTTTTTGAATAATTTACTATAGAAAAGGCAATCCCTGGCGCAATTAAAATTTGCGACAGTAAAAAATTATTTTTTGAATAATTTACTATAGAAAGGGCAATCCCTGGCGGATTTGAAATTTGCGACAGTAAAAAATTATTTTTTGAATAATTTACTATAGAAAAGGCAATCCTGGCACAATTAAAATTGCGACAGTTGAAAATTATTTTTTGAATAATTTACTATAGAAAAGGCAATCCCTGGCGTAATTAAAATTTGCGACAGTATAAAATTATTTTTTGAATATTTTACTATAGAAAAGGCAATCCCTGGCGCAATTAAAATTTGCGACAGTATAAAATTATTTTTTGAATAATTTACTATAGAAAAGGCAATCCCTGGCGCAATCAAAATTTGCGACAGTAAAAAAATTATTTTTTGAATAATTTACTATAGAAAAGGCAATCCCTGGCGCAATTTAAAATTTGCGACAGTTGAAAATTATTTTTGAATAATTTACTATAGAAAAAGGCAATCCCTGGCGTAATTAAAATTTGCGACAGTATAAAATTATTTTTTGAATAATTTACTATAGGAAAGGCAATCCCTGGCGGATTTAAATTTGCGACAGTAAAAAATTATTTTTTGAATAATTTACTATAGAAAAGGCAATCCCTGGCGCAATTAAAATTTGCGACAGTTGAAAATTATTTTTTGAATAATTTACTATAGAAAAGGCAATCCCTGGCGGATTTGAAATTTGCGACAGTAAAAAATTATTTTTTGAATAATTTTACTATAGAAAAGGCAATCCCTGGCGCAATTAAAATTTGCGACAGTTGAAAATTATTTTTTGAATAATTTACTATAGAAAAGGGCAATCCCTGGCGCACTTAAAATTTGGCGACAGTAAAAAATTATTTTTTGAATAATTTACTATAGAAAAGGCAATCCCTGGCGGATTTGAAATTTGCGACAGTAAAAAATTATTTTTGAATAATTTACTATAGAAAAGGCAATCCCTGGCGCAATTAAAATTTGCGACAGTTGAAAATTATTTTTTGAATAATTTACTATAGAAAAGGCAATCCCTGGCGTAATTAAAATTTGCGACAGTATAAAATTATTTTTTGAATAATTTACTATAGAAAAGGCAATCCCTGGCGTAATTAAAATTTGCGACAGTTGAAAATTATTTTTTGAATAATTTACTATAGAAAAGGCAATCCCTGGGATATTTAAAATTTGCGACAGTAAAAAATTATTTTTTGAATAATTTACTATAGAAAAGGCAATCCCTGGCGCAATTAAAATTTGCGACAGTTGAAAATTATTTTTTGAATAATTTACTATAGAAAAGGCAATCCCTGGCGTAATTAAAATTTGCGACAGTAAAAAAATTATTTTTGAATAATTTACTATAGAAAAGGCAATCCCTGGGATATTTAAAATTTGCGACAGTAAAAAATTATTTTTTGAATAATTTACTATAGAAAAGGCAATCCCTGGCGTAATTAAAATTTGCGACAGTAAAAAATTATTTTTTGAATAATTTACTATAGAAAAGGCAATCCCTGGCGTAATTAAAATTTGCGACAGTATAAAATTATTTTTTGAATAATTTACTATAGGAAAGGCAATCTCTGGCGCAATTAAAATTTGCGACAGTATAAAATTATTTTTTGAATAATTTACTATAGAAAAGGCAATCCCTGGCGTAATTAAAATTTGCGACAGTAAAAAATTATTTTTTGAATAATTTACTATAGAAAAGGCAATCCCTGGCGTAATTAAAATTTGCGACAGTAAAAAATTATTTTTTGAATAATTTACTATAGAAAAGGCAATTCCTGTGATATTTAAAATTTGCGACAGTAAAAAATTATTTTTTGAATAATTTACTATAGAAATGGCAATCCCTGGCGTAATTAAAATTTGCGACTGTAAAAAATTATTTTTTGAATAATTTACTATAGAAAAGGCAATCCCTGGCGTAATTAAAATTTGCGACAGTAAAAAATTATTTTTTGAATAATTTACTATAGAAAAGGCAATCCCTGGGATATTTAAAATTTGCGACAGTAAAAAATTATTTTTTGAATAATTTACTATAGAAAAGGCAATCCCTGGCGTAATTAAAATTTGCGACAGTAAAAAATTATTTTTTGAATAATTTACTATAGAAAAGGCAAATTCTGGCGGATTTGAAATTTGCGACCGTAAAAAATTATTTTTTGAATAATTTACTATAGAAAAGGCAATCCCTGGCGCAATTAAAATTTGCGACAGTTGAAAATTATTTTTTGAATAATTTACTATAGAAAAGGCAATCCCTGGCGTAATTAAAATTTGCGACAGTATAAAATTATTTTTTGAATAATTTAATATAAAAAAGGCAATCCCTGGCGGATTTGAAATTTGCGACAGTTGAAAATTATTTTTTGAATAATTTACTATAGAAAAGGCAATCCCTGGCGTAATTAAAATTTGCGACAGTATAAAATTATTTTTTGAATAATTTACTATAGAAAAGGCAATCCCTGGCGGATTTGAAATTTGCGACAGTAAAAAATTATTTTTTGAATAATTTACTATAGAAGAGGCAATCCCTGGCGCAATTAAAATTTGCGACAGTTGAAAATTATTTTTTGAATAATTTACTATAGAAAAGGCAATCCCTGGCGCAATTAAAATTTGCGACATTTGAAAATTATTTTTTGAATGATTTACTATAGAAAAGGCCATCCCTGGCGCACTTAAAATTTGCGACAGTAAAAAATTATTTTTTGAATAATTTACTATAGAAAAGGCAATCCTTGGGATATTTAAAATTTGCGACAGTAAAAAATTATTTTTTGAATAATTTACTATAGAAAAGGCAATCCCTGGCGCAATTAAAATTTGCGACAGTAAAAAATTATTTTTTGAATAATTTACTATAGAAAGGGCAATCCCTGGCGGATTTGAAATTTGCGACAGTAAAAAATTATTTTTTGAATAATTTACTATAGAAAAGGCAATCCCTGGCACAATTAAAATTTGCGACAGTTGAAAATTATTTTCTGAATAATTTACTATAGAAAAGGCAATCCCTGGCGTAATTAAAATTTTCGACAGTATAAAATTATTTTTTGAATATTTTACTATACAAAAGGCAATCCCTGGCGCAATTAAAATTTGCGACAGTATAAAATTATTTTTTGAATAATTTACTATAGAAAAGGCAATCCCTGGCGCAATTAAAATTTGCGACAGTAAAAAATTATTTTTTGAATAATTTACTATAGAAAAGGCAATCCCTGGCGTAATTAAAATTTGCGACAGTTGAAAATTATTTTTTGAATAATTTACTATAGAAAAGGCAATCACTGGCGTAATTAAAATTTGCGACAGTAAAAAATTATTTTTTGAATAATTTACTATAGAAAAGGCAATCCCTGGCGTATTTAAAATTTGCGACAGTAAAAAATTATTTTTTGAATAATTTACTATAGAAAAGGCAATCCCTGGCGCAATTAAAATTTGCGATAGTTGAAAATTATTTTTTGAATAATTTACTATAGAAAAGGCAATTCCTGTCGTAATTAAAATTTGCGACAGTATAAAATTATTTTTTGAATAATTTACTATAGGAAAGCAATCCCTGGCGGATTTTAAATTTGCGACAGTAAAAAATTATTTTTTGAATAATTTACTATAGAAAAGGCATTGCCTGGCGCAATTAAAATTTGCGACAGTTGAAAATTATTTTTTGAATAATTTACTATAGAAAAGGCAATCCCTGGCGGATTTGAAATTTGCGACAGTAAAAAATTATTTTTTGAATAATTTACTATAGAAAAGGCAATCCCTAGCGCAATTAAAATTTGCGACAGTTGAAAATTATTTTTTGAATAATTTACTATAGAAAAGGCAATCCCTGGCGGATTTGAATTTTGCGACAGTAAAAAATTATTTTTTGAATAATTTACTATAGAAAAAGCAATCCCTGGCGCAATTAAAATTTGCGACAGTTGAAAATTATTTTTTGAATAATTTACTATAGAAAAGGCAATCCCTGGCGTAATTAAAATTTGCGACAGTATAAAATTATTTTTTGAATAATTTACTATAGAAAAGGCAATCCCTGGCGTAATTAAAATTTGCGACAGTTGAAAATTATTTTTTGAATAATTTACTATAGAAAAGGCAATCCCTGGGATATTTAAAATTTGCGACAGTAAAAAATTATTTTTTGAATAATTTACTATAGAAAAGGCAATCCCTGGCGCAATTAAAATTTGCGACAGTAAAAAATTATTTTTTGAATAATTTACTATATAAAAGGCAATCCCTGGCGGATTTGAAATTTGCGACAGTAAAAAATTATTTTTTGAATAATTTACTATAGAAAAGGCAATCCCTGGCGCAATTAAAATTTGCGACAGTTGAGAATTATTTTTTGAATAATTTACTATAGAAAAGGCAATTCCTGGCGTAATTAAAATTTGCGACAGTATAAAATTATTTTTTGAATAATTTACTATAGAAAAGGCAATCGCTGGCGCAATTAAAATTTGCGACAGTATAAAATTATTTTTTGAATAATTTACTATAGAAAAGGCAATCCCTGGCGCAATTAAAATTTGCGACAGTAAAAAATTATTTTTTGAATAATTTACTATAGAAAAGGCAATCCCTGGCGTAATTAAAATTTGCGACAGTTGAAAATTATTTTTTGAATAATTTACTATAGAAAAGGCTATCCCTGGCGTAATTAAAATTTGCGGCAGTAAAAAATTATTTTTTGAATAATTTACTATAGAAAAGGCAAACCCTGGCGCAATTAAAATTTGCGACAGTTGAAAATAATTTTTTGAATAATTTACTATAGAAAAGGCAATCCCTGGCGCACTTAAAATTTGCGACAGTAAAAAATTATTTTTTGAATAATTTACTATAGAAAAGGCAATCCCTGGGATATTTAAAATTTGCGACAGTATAAAATTATTTTTTGAATAATTTACTATAGAAAAGGCAATCGCTGGCGCAATTAAAATTTGCGACAGTATAAAATTATTTTTTGAATAATTTACTATAGAAAAGGCAATCCCTGGCGTAATTAAAATTTGCGACAGTATAAAATTATTTTTTGAATAATTTACTTTAGAAAAGGCAATCCCTGGCGTAATTAAAATTTGCGACAGTTGAAAATTATTTTTTGAATAATTTACTATAGAAAAGGCAATCGCTGGCGCAATTACAATTTGCGACAGTAAAAAATTATTTTTTGAATAATTTACTATAGAAAATGCAATCCCTGGCGGATTTGAAATTTGCGACAGTAAAAAATTATTTTTTGAATAATTTACTATAGAAAAGGCAATCCCTGGCGCAATTAAAATTTGCGACAGTTGAAAATTATTTTTTGAATAATTTACTATAGAAAAGGCAATCCCTGGCGGATTTGAAATTTGCGACAGTAAAAAATTATTTTTTGAATAATTTACTATAGAAAAGGCAATCCCTGGCGCAATTAAAATTTGCGACAGTTGAAAATTATTTTTTGAATAATTTACTATAGAAAAGGCAATCCCTGGCGTAATTAAAATTTGCGACAGTATAAAATGATTTTTTGAATAATTTACTATAGAAAAGGCAATCCCTGGCGTAATTAAAATTTGCGACAGTTGAAAGTTATTTTTTGAATAATTTACTATAGAAAAGGCAATCCTTGGGATATTTAAAATTTGCGACAGTAAAAAATTATTTTTTGAATAATTTACTATAGAAAAGGCAATCCCTGGCGCAATTAAAATTTGCGACAGTAAAAAATTATTTTTTGAATAATTTACTATAGAAAAGGCAATCCCTGGCGGATTTGAAATTTGCGACAGTAAAAAATTATTTTTTGAATAATTTACTATAGAAAAGCCAATCCCTGGCGCAATTAAAATTTGCGACAGTTGAAAATTATTTTTTGAATAATTTACTATAGAAAAGGCAATCCCTGGCGTAATTAAAATTTGCGACAGTATAAAATTATTTTTTGAATAATTTACTATAGAAAAGGCAATCGCTGGCGCAATTAAAATTTGCGACAGTATAAAATTATTTTTTGAATAATTTACTATAGAAAAGGCAATCCCTGGCGCAATTAAAATTTGCGACAGTAAAAAATTATTTTTTGAATAATTTACTATAGAAAAGGCAATCCCTGGCGTAATTAAAATTTGCGACAGTTGAAAATTATTTTTTGAATAATTTACTATAGAAAAGGCAATCCCTGGCGTAATTAAAATTTGCGAGAGTAAAAAGTTATTTTTTGAATAATTTACTATAGAAAAGGCAAACCCTGGCGCAATTAAAATTTGCGACAGTTGAAAATTATTTTTTGAATAATTTACTATAGAAAAGGCAATCCCTGGCGCACTTAAAATTTGCGACAGTAAAAAATTATTTTTTGAATAATTTACTATAGAAAGGGCAATCCCTGGGATATTTAAAATTTGCGACAGTATAAAATTATTTTTTGAATAATTTACTATAGAAAAGGCAATCCCTGGCGTAATTAAAATTTGCGACAGTTGAAAATTATTTTTTGAATAATTTACTATAGAAAAGGCAATCCCTGGCGTAATTAAAATTTGCGACAGTTGAAAATTATTTTTTGAATAATTTACTATAGAAAAGGCAATCCCTGGCGCAATTAAAATTTGCGACAGTAAAAAATTATTTTTTGAATAATTTACTATAGAAAAGGCAATCCCTGGCGGATTTGAAATTTGCGAGAGTAAAAAATTATTTTTTGAATAATTTACTATAGAAAAGGCAATCCCTGGCGCAATTAAAATTTGCGACAGTTGAAAATTATTTTTTGAATAATTTACTATAGAAAAGGCAATCCCTGGCGTAATTAAAATTTGCGACAGTATAAAATTATTTTTTGAATAATTTACTATAGAAAAGGCAATCCCTGGCGGATTTGAAATTTGCGACAGTAAAAAATTATTTTTTGAATAATTTACTATAGAAAAGGCAATCCCTGGCGCAATTAAAATTTGCGACAGTTGAAAATTATTTTTTGAATAATTTACTATAGAAAAGGCAATCCCTGGCGTAATTAAAATTTGCGACAGTATAAAATTATTTTTTGAATAATTTACTATAGAAAAGGCAATCCCTGGCGTAATTAAAATTTGCGACAGTTGAAAATATTTTTTGAATAATTTACTATAGAAAAGGCAATCCCTGGCGCAATTACAATTTGCGACAGTAAAAAATTATTTTTTGAATAATTTACTATAGAAAAGGCAATCCCTGGCGGATTTGAAATTTGCGACAGTAAAAAATTATTTTTTGAATAATTTACTATAGAAAAGGCAATCCCTGGCGCAATTAAAATTTGCGACAGTTGAAAATTATTTTTTGAATAATTTACTATAGAAAAGGCAATCCCTGGCGTAATTAAAATTTGCGACAGTATAAAATGATTTTTTGAATAATTTACTATAGAAAAGGCAATCCCTGGCGTAATTAAAATTTGCGACAGTTGAAAATTATTTTTTGAATAATTTACTATAGAAAAGGCAATCCTTGGGATATTTAAAATTTGCGACAGTAAAAAATTATTTTTTGAATAATTTACTATAGAAAAGGCAATCCCTGGCGCAATTAAAATTTGCGACAGTAAAAAATTATTTTTTGAATAATTTACTATAGAAAAGGCAATCCCTGGCGGATTTGAAATTTGCGACAGTAAAAAATTATTTTTTGAATAATTTACTATAGAAAAGGCAATCCCTGGCGCAATTAAAATTTGCGACAGTTGAAAATTATTTTTTGAATAATTTACTATAGAAAAGGCAATCCCTGGCGTAATTAAAATTTGCGACAGTATAAAATTATTTTTTGAATAATTTACTATAGAAAAGGCAATCTCTGGCGCAATTAAAATTTGCGACAGTATAAAATTATTTTTTGAATAATTTACTATAGAAAAGGCAATCCCTGGCGCAATTAAAATTTGCGACAGTAAAAAATTATTTTTTGAATAATTTACTATAGAAAAGGCAATCCCTGGCGGATTTGAAATTTGCGACAGTAAAAAATTATTTTTTGAATAATTTACTATAGAAAAGGCAATCCCTGGCGCAATTAAAATTTGCGACAGTTGAAAATTATTTTTTGAATAATTTACTATAGAAAAGGCAATCCCTGGCGCAATTAAAATTTGCGACATTTGAAAATTATTTTTTGAATGATTTACTATAGAAAAGGCCATCCCTGGCGCACTTAAAATTTGCGACAGTAAAAAATTATTTTTTGAATAATTTACTATAGAAAAGGCAATCCTTGGGATATTTAAAATTTGCGACAGTAAAAAATTATTTTTTGAATAATTTACTATAGAAAAGGCAATCCCTGGCGCAATTAAAATTTGCGACAGTATAAAATTATTTTTTGAATAATTTACTATAGAAAAGGCAATCCCTGGCGCAATTAAAATTTGCGACAGTAAAAAATTATTTTTTGAATAATTTACTATAGAAAAGGCAATCCCTGGCGTAATTAAAATTTGCGACAGTTGAAAATTATTTTTTGAATAATTTACTATAGAAAAGGCAATCCCTGGCGCAATTAAAATTTGCGACAGTTGAAAATTATTTTTTGAATAATTTACTATAGAAAAGGCAATCCCTGGCGTAATTAAAATTTGCGACAGTATAAAATGATTTTTTGAATAATTTACTATAGAAAAGGCAATCCCTGGCGTAATTAAAATTTGCGACAGTTGAAAATTATTTTTTGAATAATTTACTATAGAAAAGGCAATCCTTGGGATATTTAAAATTTGCGACAGTAAAAAATTATTTTTTGAATAATTTACTATAGAAAAGGCAATCCCTGGCGCAATTAAAATTTGCGACAGTAAAAAATTATTTTTTGAATAATTTACTATAGAAAAGGCAATCCCTGGCGGATTTGAAATTTGCGACAGTAAAAAATTATTTTTTGAATAATTTACTATAGAAAAGGCAATCCCTGGCGCAATTAAAATTTGCGACAGTTGAAAATTATTTTTTGAATAATTTACTATAGAAAAGGCAATCCCTGGCGTAATTAAAATTTGCGACAGTATAAAATTATTTTTTGAATAATTTACTATAGAAAAGGCAATCGCTGGCGCAATTAAAATTTGCGACAGTATAAAATTATTTTTTGAATAATTTACTATAGAAAAGGCAATCCCTGGCGCAATTAAAATTTGCGACAGTAAAAAATTATTTTTTGAATAATTTACTATAGAAAAGGCAATCCCTGGCGTAATTAAAATTTGCGACAGTTGAAAATTATTTTTTGAATAATTTACTATAGAAAAGGCAATCCCTGGCGTAATTAAAATTTGCGACAGTAAAAAATTATTTTTTGAATAATTTACTATAGAAAAGGCAAACCCTGGCGCAATTAAAATTTGCGACAGTTGAAAATAATTTTTTGAATAATTTACTATAGAAAAGGCAATCCTGGCGCACTTAAAATTTGCGACAGTAAAAAATTATTTTTTGAATAATTTACTATAGAAAAGGCAATCCCTGGGATATTTAAAATTGCGACAGTATAAAATTATTTTTGAATAATTTACTATAGAAAAGGCAATCGCTGGCGCAATTAAAATTTGCGACAGTATAAAAATTATTTTTTGAATAATTTACTATAGAAAAGGCAATCCCTGGCGTAATTAAAATTTGCGACAGTATAAAATTATTTTTTGAATAATTTACTTTAGAAAAGGCAATCCCTGGCGTAATTAAAATTTTGCGACAGTTGAAAATTATTTTTTGAATAATTTACTATAGAAAAGGCAATCGCTGCGCAATTACAATTTGCGACAGTAAAAATTATTTTTTGAATAATTTACTATAGAAAATGCAATCCCTGGCGGATTTGAAATTTGCGACAGTAAAAAATTATTTTTTGAATAATTTACTATAGAAAAGGCAATCCCTGGCGCAATTAAAATTTGCGACAGTTGAAAATTATTTTTTGAATAATTTACTATAGAAAAGGCAATCCCTGGCGGATTTGAAATTTGCGACAGTAAAAATTATTTTTTGAATAATTTACTATAGAAAAGGCAATCCTGGCGCAATTAAAATTTGCGACAGTTGAAAATTATTTTTTTGAATAATTTTCTATAGAAAAGGCAATCCCTGGCGTAATTAAAATTTGCGACAGTATAAATGATTTTTTGAATAATTTACTATAGAAAAGGCAATCCCTGGGCGTAATTAAAATTTGCGACAGTTGAAAATTATTTTTTGAATAATTTACTATAGAAAAGGCAATCCTTGGGATATTTAAAATTTGCGACAGTAAAAAATTATTTTTTGAATAATTTACTATAGAAAAGGCAATCCCTGGCGCCAATTAAAATTTGCGACAGTAAAAAATTATTTTTTGAATAATTTACTATAGAAAAGGCAATCCTGGCGGATTTGAAATTTGCGACAGTATAAAATTATTTTTTGAATAATTTACTATAGAAAAGGCAATCCCTGGCGCAATTAAAATTTGCGACAGTTGAAAATTATTTTTTGAATAATTTACTATAGAAAAGGCAATCCCTGGCGTAATTAAAATTTGCGACAGTATAAAATTATTTTTTGAATAATTTACTATAGAAAAGGCAATCGCTGGCGCAATTAAAATTTGCGACAGTATAAAATATTTTTTGAATAATTTACTATAGAAAAGGCAATCCCTGGCGCAATTAAAATTTGCGACAGTAAAAAATTATTTTTTGAATAATTTACTATAGAAAAGGCAATCCCTGGCGTAATTAAAATTTGCGACAGTTGAAAATTATTTTTTGAATAATTTACTATAGAAAAGGCAATCCCTGGCGTAATTAAAATTTGCGAGAGTAAAAAGTTATTTTTTGAATAATTTACTATAGAAAAGGCAAACCCTGGCGCAATTAAAATTTGCGACAGTTGA
This sequence comes from Dioctria linearis, assembly GCA_963930735.1. Classification (NCBI taxonomy): domain Eukaryota; kingdom Metazoa; phylum Arthropoda; class Insecta; order Diptera; family Asilidae; genus Dioctria; species Dioctria linearis. The sequence continues at coordinate 10,733 of CAWVNZ010000904.1, read as the reverse complement.
AAATTATTTTTTGAATAATTTACTATAGAAAAGGCAATCCCTGGCGCACTTAAAATTTGCGACAGTAAAAAATTATTTTTGAATAATTTACTATAGAAAGGGCAATCCCTGGGATATTTAAAATTTGCGACAGTATAAAATTATTTTTTGAATAATTTACTATAGATAAAGGCAATCCCTGGCGTAATTAAAATTTGCGACAGTTGAAAATTATTTTTTGAATAATTTACTATAGAAAAGGCAATCCCTGGCGTAATTAAAATTTGCGACAGTTGAAAATTATTTTTTGAATAATTTACTATAGAAAAGGCAATCCCTGGCGCAATTAAAATTTGCGACAGTAAAAAATTATTTTTTGAATAATTTACTATAGAAAAGCAATCACTGGCGGATTTGAAATTTGCGACAGTAAAAAATTATTTTTTGAATAATTTACTATAGAAAAGGCAATCCCTGGCGCAATTAAAATTTGCGACAGTTGAAAATTATTTTTTGAATAATTTACTATAGAAAAGGCAATCCCTGGCGTAATTAAAATTTGCGACAGTATAAATTATTTTTTGAATAATTTACTATAGAAAAGGCAATCCCTGGCGGATTTGAAATTTGCGACAGTAAAAAATTATTTTTTGAATAATTTACTATAGAAAAGGCAATCCCTGGCGCAATTAAAATTTGCGACAGTTTGAAAATTATTTTTTGAATAATTTACTATAGAAAAGGCAATCCCTGGCGTAATTAAAATTTGCGACAGTATAAAAATTATTTTTTTGAATAATTTACTATAGAAAAAGGCAATCCCTGGCGTAATTAAAATTTGCGACAGTTGAAAATATTTTTTGAATAATTTACTACAGAAAAGGCAATCCCTGGCGCAATTACAATTTGCGACAGTAAAAAAGTATTTTTTGAATAATTTACTATAGAAAAGGCAATCCCTGGCGGATTTGAAATTTGCGACAGTAAAAAATTATTTTTTGAATAAATTTACTATAGAAAAGGCAATCCCTGGCGCAATTAAAATTTGCGACAGTTGAAAATTATTTTTTGAATAATTTACTATAGAAAAGGCAATCCCTGGCGCACTTAAAATTTGCGACAGTAAAAAATTATTTTTTGAATAATTTACTATAGAAAAGGCAATCCCCTGGGATATTTAAAATTTGCGACAGTAAAAAAATTATTTTTTGAATAATTTTACTATAGAAAAGGCAATCCCTGGCGCAAATAAAATTTGCGACAGTAAAAAAATTATTTTTTGAATAATTTACTATAGAAAAGGCAATCCCTGGCGGATTGAAATTTGCGAGAGTAAAAAATTATTTTTTGAATAATTTACTATAGAAAAGGCAATCCCTGGCGTAATTAAAATTTGCGACAGTAGAAAATTATTTTTTGAAAAGTTTTACTATAGAAAAGGCAATCCCTGGCGTAATTAAAATTTGCGGGAGTAGAAAATTATTTTTTGAATAATTTACTATAGAAAAGGCAATCCCTGGCGCAATTAAAATTTGCGACAGTATAAAATTATTTTTTGAATATTTACTATAGAAAAGGCAATCCCTGGCGCAATTAAAATTTGCGACAGTAAAAAATTATTTTTTGAATAATTTACTATAGAAAGGCAATCCCTGGCGTAATTAAAATTTGCGACAGTTGAAAATTATTTTTTGAATAATTTACTATAGAAAAGGGCAATCCCTGGCGTAATTAAAATTTGCGACAGTAAAAAATTATTTTTTGAATAATTTACTATAGAAAAGGCAATCCCTGGCGTATTTAAAATTTGCGACAGTAAAAAATTATTTTTTGAATAATTTTACTATAGAAAAGGCAATCCCTGGCGCACTTAAAATTTGCGACAGTAAAAAATTATTTTTTGAATATTTACTATAGAAAAGGCAATCCCCTGGGATATTTAAAATTTGCGACAGTAAAAATTATTTTTTGAATAATTTACTATAGAAAACGCAATCCCTGGCGCAATTAAAATTTGCGACAGTAAAAAATTAATTTTTGAATAATTTACTGTAGAAAAGGGCAATCCCTGGCGCAATTAAAATTTGCGATAGTAAAAAATTATTTTTTGAATAATTTACTATAGAAAAGGCAATCCCTGGCGCAATTAAAATTTGCGACAGTAGAAAATTATTTTTTGAATAATTTACTATAGAAAAGGCAATCCCCTGGCGTAATTAAAATTTGCGACAGTAGAAAATTATTTTTTGAAAAGCTTACTATAGAAAAGGCAATCCCTGCGCAATTAAAATTTGCGACAGTAAAAAAATTATTTTTTGAATAATTTACTATAGAAAAGGCAATCCTGGCGGATTTGAAATTTGCGACAGTAAAAAATTATTTTTTGAATAATTTACTATAGAAAAGGCAATCCCTGGCGCAATTAAAATTTGCGACAGTTGAAAATTATTTTTTTGAATAATTTACTATAGAAAAGGCAATCCCTGGCGCAATTAAAATTTGCGATAGTAAAAAATTATTTTTTGAATAATTTACTATAGAAAAGGCAATCCCTGGCGCAATTAAAATTTGCGACAGTAGAAAAATTATTTTTTGAATAATTTACTATAGAAAAGGCAATCCCTGGCGTAATTAAAATTTGCGACAGTAGAAAATTATTTTTTGAAAAGCTTACTATAGAAAAGGCAATCCCTGGCGCAATTAAAATTTGCGACAGTAAAAAATTATTTTTTGAATAATTTACTATAGAAAAGGCAATCCTGGCGGATTTGAAATTTGCGACAGTAGAAAATTATTTTTTGAAAAGTTTACTATAGAAAAGGCAATCCCTGGCGTAATTAAAATTTGCGGGAGTAGAAAATTATTTTTTGAATAATTTACTATAGAAAAGTCAATCCCTGGCGCAATTAAAATTTGCGACAGTATGAAATTATTTTTTGAATAATTTACTATAGAAAAGGCAATCCCTGGCGTAATTAAAATTTGCGACAGTTGAAAATTATTTTTTGAATAATTTACTATAGAAAAGGCAATCCCTGCGCAATTAAAATTTGCGACAGTAAAAAATTATTTTTTGAATAATTTACTATAGAAAAGGCAATCCCTGGCGGATTTGAAATTTGCGACAGTAAAAAATTATTTTTTGAATAATTTACTATAGAAAAGGCAATCCCTGGCGCAATTAAAATTTGCGACAGTTGAAAATTATTTTTTGAATAATTTACTATAGAAAAGGCAATCCCTGGCGTAATTAAAATTTGCGACAGTATAAATTATTTTTTTGAATAATTTACTATTGAAAAGGCAATCCCTGGCGGATTTGAAATTTGCGACAGTAAAAAATTATTTTTTGAATAATTTACTATAGAAAAGGCATCCCTGGCGCAATTAAAATTTGCGACAGTTGAAAATTATTTTTTGAATAATTTACTATAGAAAAGGCAATCCCTGGCGTAATTAAAATTTGCGACAGTATAAAATTATTTTTTGAATAATTTTACTATAGAAAAGGCAATCCCTGGCGTAATTAAAATTTGCGACAGTTGAAAATATTTTTTGAATAATTTACTATAGAAAAGGCAATCCCTGGCGCAATTACAATTTGCGACAGTAAAAAATTATTTTTTGAATAATTTACTATAGAAAAGGCAATCCCTGGCGGATTTGAAATTTGCGACAGTAAAAAATTATTTTTTGAATAATTTACTATAGAAAAGGCAATCCCTGGCGCAATTAAAATTTGCGACAGTTGAAAATTATTTTTTGAATAATTTACTATAGAAAAGGCAATCCCTGGCGCACTTAAAATTTGCGACAGTAAAAAATTATTTTTTGAATAATTTACTATAGAAAAGGCAATCTCTGGGATATTTAAAATTTGCGACAGTAAAAAATTATTTTTTGAATAATTTACTATAGAAAAGGCAATCCCTGGCGCAATTAAAATTTGCGACAGTAAAAAATTATTTTTTGATAATTTACTATAGAAAAGGCAATCCCTGGCGGATTTGAAATTTGCGAGAGTAAAAAAATTATTTTTTGAATAATTTACTATAGAAAAGGCAATCCCTGGCGTAATTAAATTTTGCGACAGTAGAAAATTAATTTTGAAAAGTTTACTATAGAAAAGGGAATCCCTGGCGTAATTAAAATTTGCGGGAGTAGAAAATTATTTTTTGAATAATTTACTATAGAAAAGGCAATCCCTGGCGCAATTAAAATTTGCGACAGTATAAAATTATTTTTGAATAATTTACTATAGAAAAGGCAATCCCTGGCGCAATTAAAATTTGCGACAGTAAAAAATTATTTTTTGAATAATTTACTATAGAAAGGCAATCCCTGGCGTAATTAAAATTTGCGACAGTTGAAAATTATTTTTTTGAATAATTTACTATAGAAAAGGCAATCCCTGGCGTAATTAAAATTTGCGACAGTAAAAAATTATTTTTTGAATAATTTACTATAGAAAAGGCAATCCCTGGCGTATTAAAATTTGCGACAGTAAAAAATTATTTTTTGAATAATTTACTATAGAAAAGGCAATCCCTTGGCGCACTTAAAATTTGCGACAGTAAAAAATTATTTTTTGAATAATTTACTATAGAAAAGGCAATCCCTGGGATATTTAAAATTTGCGACAGTAAAAAATTATTTTTTGAATAATTTACTATAGAAAACGGAATCCCTGGCGCAATTAAAATTTGCGACAGTAAAAAATTAATTTTTGAATAATTTACTGTAGAAAAGGCAATCCCTGGCGCAATTAAAATTTGCGATAGTAAAAATTATTTTTTGAATAATTTACTATAGAAAAGGCAATCCCTGGCGCAATTAAAATTTGCGTCAGTAGAAAATTATTTTTTGAATAATTTACTATAGAAAAGGCAATCCCTGGCGTAATTAAAATTTGCGACAGTAGAAAATTATTTTTTGAAAAGCTTACTATAGAAAAGGCAATCCTGGCGCAATTAAAATTTGCGACAGTAAAAAATTATTTTTTGCAAAATTTACTGTAGAAAAGGCAATCCCTGGCGCAATTAAAACTTGCGATAGTAAAAAATTATTTTTTGAATAATTTACTATAGAAAAGGCAATCCTTGGCGGATTTGAAATTTGCGACAGTAAAAAATTATTTTTTGAATCATTTACTATAGAAAAGGCAATCCTGGCGTAATTAAAATTTGCGACAGTAGAAAATTATTTTTTGAAAGTTTACTATAGAAAAGGCAATCCCTGGCGTAATTAAAATTTGCGACAGTAGAAAATTATTTTTTGAATAATTTACTATAGAAAAGGCAATCCCTGCGTAATTAAAATTTGCGACAGTAGAAAATTATTTTTTGAATAATTTACTATAGAAAAGGCAATCCCTGGCCTAATAAAATTTTCGACAGTAAAAAATTATTTTTTGAATAATTTACTATAGAAAAGGCAATCCCTGGCGTAATCAAAATTTGCGACAGTAAAAAATTATTTTTGAATAATTTTACTATAGAAAAGGCAATCCCTGGCGCAATTAAAATTTGCGACAGTTGAAAATTATTTTTTGAATAATTTACTATAGAAAAAGGCAATCCCTGGCGTAATTAAAATTTGCGACAGTATAAAATTATTTTTTGAATAATTTACTATAGAAAAGGCAATCCCTGGCGTAATTAAAATTTGCGACAGTTGAAAATTATTTTTTGAATAATTTACTATAGAAAAGGCAATCCGTGGCGTAATTAAAATTTGCGACAGTATAAAATTATTTTTTGAATAATTTACTATAGAAAAGGCAATCCCTGGCGGATTTGAAATTTGCGACAGTAAAAAATTATTTTTTGGAATAATTTACTATAGAAAAGGGCAATCCTGGCGTAATTAAAATTTGCGACAGTATAAAATTATTTTTTGAATAATTTACTATAGAAAAGGGCAATCCCTGGCGTAATTAAAATTTGCGACAGTTGAAAATTATTTTTGAATAATTTACTATAGAAAAGGCAATCCCTGACGTAATTAAAATTTGCGACAGTAGAAAATTATTTTTTGAATAATTTACTATAGAAAAGGCAATCCTGGCGTAATTAAAATTGCGACAGTTGAAAATTATTTTTTGAATAATTTACTATAGAAAAGGCAATCCCTGGCGTAATTAAATTTGCGACATTTGAAAATTATTTTTTGAATAATTTACTATAGAAAAGGCAATCCCTGGCGCAATTAAAATTTGCGACAGTTGAAAATTATTTTTTGAATACTTTACTATAGAAAAGGCAATCCCTGGCGCACTTAAAATTTGCGACAGTAAAAAATTGTTTTTTGAATAATTTACTATAGAAAAGGAAATCCCTGGCGCAATTAAAATTTGCGACAGTTGAAAATTATTTTTTGAATAATTTACTATAGAATAGGCAATCCCTGGCGTAATTAAAATTTGCTACAGTAGAAAATTATTTTTTGAATAATTTAGTATAGAAAAGGCAATCCCTGGCGTAATTAAAATTTGGGACAGTAGAAAATTATTTTTTGAATAATTTACTATAGAAAAGGCAATCCCTGGCGCAATTAAAATTTGCGACAGTTGAAAATTATTTTTTGAATAATTTACTATAGAAAAGGCAATCCCTGGCGCACTTAAAATTTGCGACAGTAAAAAATTATTTTTTGAATAATTTACTATAGAAAAGGGCAATCCCTGGCGTAATTAAAATTTGCGACAGTATAAAATTATTTTTTGAATAATTTACTATAGAAAAGGCAATCCCTGGCGTAATTAAAATTTTGCGACAGTATAAAATTATTTTTGAATAATTTACTATAGAAAAGGCAATCCCTGGCGCACTTAAAATTTGCGACAGTAAAAAATTATTTTTTGAATAATTTACTATAGAAAAGGCAATCCCTGGCGTAATTAAAATTTGCGACAGTAGAAAATTATTTTTTGAACAATTTACTATAGAAAAGGCAATCCCTGGCGTATTTAAAATTTGCGACAGTTGAAAATTATTTTTTGAATAATTTACTATAGAAAAGGCAATCCCTGGCGTATTTAAAATTTGCGACAGTAAGAAATTATTTTTTGAATAATTTACTATAGAAAAGGCAATCCCTGGCGTAATTAAAATTTGCGACAGTATAAAATTATTTTTTGAATAATATACTATAGAAAAGGCAATCCCTGGCGTAATTAAAATTTGCGACAGTTGAAAATTATTTTTTGAATAATTTACTATAGAAAAGGCAATCCCTGGCGTAATTAAAATTTGAGACAGTAGAAAATTATTTTTTGAATAATTTAATATAGAAAAGGCATCCCTGGCGCAATTAAAATTTGCGACAGTTGAAAATTATTTTTTGAATAATTTACTATAGAAAAGGAAATCCCTGGCGCACTTAAAATTTGCGACAGTAAAAAATTATTTTTTGAATAATTTACTATAGAAAAGGCAATCCCTGGCGTAATTAAAATTTGCGACAGTATAAAATTATTTTTTGAATAATTTACTATAGAAAAGGCAATCCCTGGCGTAATTAAAATTTGCGACAGTATAAAATTATTTTTTGAATAATTTACTATAGAAAAGGCAATCCCTGGCGCACTTAAAATTTGCGACAGTAAAAAATTATTTTTTGAATAATTTACTATAGAAAAGGCAATCCCTGGCGTAATTAAAATTTGCGACAGTAGAAAATTATTTTTGAATAATTTACTATAGAAAAGGCAATCCCTGGCTTATTTAAAATTTGCGACAGTTGAAAATAATTTTTTGAATAATTTACTATAGAAAAGGCAATCCCTGGCGTATTTAAAATTTGCGACAGTAAGAAATTATTTTTTGAATAATTTGCTATAGAAAAGGCAATCCCTGTCGTAATTAAAATTTGCGACAGTATAAAAATATTTTTTGAATAATTTACTATAGAAAAGGCAATCCCTGGCGTAATTAAAATTTGCTACAGTTGAAAATTATTTTTTTGAATAATTTACTATAGAAAAGGCAATCCCTGGCGTAATTAAAATTTGCGACAGTAGAAAATTATTTTTTTGAATAATTTACTATAGAAAAGGCAATCCCTGGCGTAATTAAAATTTGCGACAGTAAAAAATTATTTTTTGAAAAATTTACTATATAAAAGGCAATCCCTGGCGTAATTAAAATTTGCGACAGTAGAAAATTATTTTTTGAATAATTTACTATAGAAAAGGCAATCCTTGGCGTATTTAAAATTTGCGACAGTAAAAAATTATTTTTTGAATAATTTACTATAGAAAAGGCAATCCCTGGCGTAATTAAAATTTGCGACAGTAGAAAATTATTTTTTGAATAATTTACTATAGAAAAGGCAATCCCTGGCGTAATTAAAATTTGCGACAGTAGAAAATTATTTTTTGAATAATTTACTATAGAAAAGGCAATCCCTGGCGCACTTAAAATTTGCGACAGTAAAAAAATATTTTTTGAATAATTTACTATAGAAAAGGCAATCCCTGGCGCAATTAAAACTTGCGATATTAAAAAATTATTTTTTGAATAATTTACTATAGAACAAGGCAATCCCTGGCGGATTTGAAATTTGCGAAAGTAAAAAATTATTTTTTGAATAATTTACTATAGAAAAGGCAATCCCTGGCGTAATTAAAATTTGCGACAGTAGAAAATTATTTTTTGAAAAGTTTACTATAGAAAAGGCAATCCCTGGCGTAATTAAAATTTGCGACAGTAGAAAATTATTTTTTTAATAATTTACTATAGAAAAGGCAATCCCTGGCGCAATTAAAATTTGCGACAGTAGAAAATTATTTTTTGAATAATTTACTATAGAAAAGGCAATCCCTGGCGTAATTAAAATTTGCGACAGTAGAAAATATTTTTTGAATAATTTACTATAGAAAAGGCAATCCCTGGCGCACTTAAAATTTGCGACAGTAAAAAAAATATTTTTTGAATAATTTACTATAAAAAGGCAATCCCTGGCGTAATTAAAATTTGCGACAGTAGAAAATTATTTTTTTGAATAATTTACTATAGAAAAGGCAATCCCTGGCGCACTTAAAATTTGCGACAGTAAAAAAATATTTTTTGAATAATTTACTATAGGAAAAGGCAATCCCTGGCGCAATTAAAACTTGCGATATTAAAAAATTATTTTTTGAATAATTTACTATAGAAAAGGCAATCCCTGGCGGATTTGAAATATGCGAAAGTAAAAAATTATTTTTTGAATAATTTACTATAGAAAAGGCAATCCCTGGCGTAATTAAAATTTGCGACAGTAGAAAATTATTTTTTTGAAAAGTTTACTATAGAAAAGGCAATCCCTGGCGTAATTAAAATTTGCGACAGTAGAAAATTATTTTTTTAATAATTTACTATAGAAAAGGCAATCCCTGGCGCAATTAAAATTTGCGACAGTAGAAAATTATTTTTTGAATAATTTACTATAGAAAAGGCAATCCCTGGCGTATTTAAAATTTGCGACAGTAAAAAATTATTTTTTGAATAATTTACTATAGAGAAGGCAATCCCTGGCGCAATTAAAACTTGCGATAGAAAAAAATTATTTTTTGAATAATTTACTATAGAAAAGGCAATCTATGGCGGATTTGAAATTTGCGACAGTAAAAAATTATTTTTTGAATAATTTACTATAGAAAAGGCAATCCCTGCCGTAATTAAAATTTGCGACAGTATAAAATTATTTTTTGAATAATTTACTATAGAAAAGGCAATCCCTGGCGTAATTAAAATTTGCGACAGTATAAAAATTATTTTTGAATAATTTACTATAGAAAAGGCAATCCCTGGCGTAATTAAAATTTGCGACAGTTGAAAATTATTTTTTGAATAATTTACTATAGAAAAGGCAATCCCCTGGCGTAATTAAAATTTGCGACCAGTATAAAATTAATTTTTTGAATAATTTACTATAGAAAAGGCAATCCTGGCGGATTTGAAATTTGCGACAGTAAAAAATTATTTTTTGAATAATTTACTATAGAAAAGGCAATCCCTGGCGTAATTAAAATTTGCGACAGTATAAAAAATATTTTTTGAATAATTTACTATAGAAAAGGCAATCCCTGTGCGTAATTAAAATTTGCGACAGTTGAAAATTATTTTTTGAATAATTTACTATAGAAAAGGCAATCCCTGGCGTAATTAAAATTTGCGACAGTTGAAAATTATTTTTTGAATAATTTACTATAGAAAAGGCAATCCCTGCGCAATTAAAATTTGCGACAGTTGAAAATTATTTTTTGAATAATTTACTATAGAAAAGGCAATCCCTGGCGTAATTAAAATTTGCTACAGTAGAAAATTATTTTTTGAATAATTTACTATAGAAAAGGCAATCCCTGGCGTAATTAAAATTTGCGACAGTAGAAAATTATTTTTTGAATAATTTACTATAGAAAAGGCAATCCCTGGCGCAATTAAAATTTGCGACAGTATAAAAATATTTTTTGAATAATTTACTATAGAAAAGGCAATCCTGGCGTAATTAAAATTTGCGACAGTTGAAAATTATTTTTTGAATAATTTACTATAGAAAAGGCAATCCCTGGCGTAATTAAAATTTGCGACAGTTGAAAATTATTTTTTGAATAATTTACTATAGAAAAGGCAATCCCTGGCGCAATTAAAATTTGCGACAGTTGAAAATTATTTTTTGAATAATTTACTATAGAAAAGGCAATCCCTGGCGTAATTAAAAATTTGCTACAGTAGAAAATTATTTTTTGAATAATTTACTATAGAAAAGGC
>CAWVNZ010000903.1:0-20063 GCA_963930735.1 Dioctria linearis | reverse complement strand
GATTGTCTTTTCTATAGTAAATTATTCAAAAAATAATTTTATACTGTCGCAAATTTTAATTACGCCAGGGATTGCCTTTTCTATAGTAAATTATTCAAAAAATAATTTTCTACTGTCGCAAATTTTAATTACGCCAGGGATTGCCTTTTCTATAGTAAATTATTCAAAAAATAATTTTATATTGTCGCAAATTTTAATTACGCCAGGGATTGCCTATTCTATAGTAAATTATTCAAAAAATAATTTTCTACTGTCGCAAATTTTAATTGCGCCAGGGATTGCCTTTTCTATAGTAAATTATTCAAAAAATAATTTTTTACTGTCGCAAATTTTAATTACGCCAGGGATTGCCTTTTCTATAGTAAATTATTCAAAAAATAATTTTTTACTGTCGCAAATTTTAAATACGCCAGGGATTGCCTTTTCTATAGTAAATTATTCAAAAAATAATTTTTTACTGTCGCAAATTTTTAAATACGCCAGGGATTGCCTTTTCTATAGTAAATTATTCAAAAAATAATTTTCTACTGTCGCAAATTTTAATTACGCCAGGGATTGCCTTTTCTATAGTAAATTATTCAAAAAATAATTTTCTACTGTCGCAAATTTTAATTACGCCAGGGATTGCCTTTTCTATAGTAAATTATTCAAAAAATAATTTTCTACTGTCGCAAATTTTAAATATCCAAGGGATTGCCTTTTCTATAGTAAATTATTCAAAAAAATAATTTTATACTGTCGCAAATTTTAATTACGCCAGGGATTGCCTTTTCTATAGTAAATTATTCAAAAAATAATTTTCTACTGTCGCAAATTTTAATTACGCCAGGGATTGCCTTTTCTATAGTAAATTATTCAAAAAATAATTTTATACTGTCGCAAATTTTAATTACGCCAGGGATTGCCTTTTCTATAGTAAATTATTCAAAAAATAATTTTCTACTGTCGCAAATTTTAATTGCGCAGGGATTGCCTTTTCTATAGTAAATTATTCAAAAAATAATTTTTTACTGTCGCAAGTTTTAATTACGCAAGGGATTGCCTTTTCTATAGTAAATTATTCAAAAAATAATTTTTTACTGTCGCAAATTTTAAATACGCCAGGGATTGCCTTTTCTATAGTAAATTATTCAAAAAATAATTTTCTACTGTCGCAAATTTTAATTGCGCAGGGATTGCCTTTTCTATAGTAAATTATTCAAAAAATAATTTTAAACTGTCGCAAATTTTAATTACGCCAGGGATTGCCTTTTCTATAGTAAATTATTCAAAAAATAATTTTCTACTGTCGCAAATTTTAATTACGCCAGGGATTGCCTTTTCTATAGTAAATTATTCAAAAAATAATTTTCTACTGTCGCAAATTTTAAATATCCCAGGGATTGCCTTTTCTATAGTAAATTATTCAAAAAATAATTTTATATTGTCGCAAATTATAAGTGCGCCAGGGATTGCCTTTTCTATAGTAAATTATTCAAAAAATAGTTTTATACTGTCGCAAATTTCAATTTCGCCAGGTAAATTATCCAAAAAATAATTTTATACTGTCGCAAATTTTAATTACGCCAGGGATTGCCTTTTCTATTAGTAAATTATTCAAAAAATAATTTTATACTGTCGCAAATTTTAATTACGCCAGGGATTGCCTTTTCTATAGTAAATTATTCAAAAAATAATTTTCTACTGTCGCAAATTTTAAATATCCCAGGGATTGCCTTTTCTATAGTAAATTATTCAAAAAATAATTTTATACTGTCGCAAATTTTAATTACGCCAGGGATTGCCTTTCTATAGTAAATTATTCAAAAAATAATTTTCTAGTGTCGCAAATTTTAATTACGCCAGGGATTGCCTTTCTATAGTAAATTATTCAAAAAATAATTTTATACTGTCGCAAATTTTAATTGCGCCAGGGATGCCTTTTCTATAGTAAATTATTCAAAAATAATTTTCTATTGTCGCAAATTTTAATTACGCCAGGGATTGCCTTTTCTATAGTAAATTATTCAAAAAATAATTTTCTACTGTCGCAAATTTTAATTGCGCCAGGGATTGCCTTTTCTATAGTAAATTATTCAAAAAATAATTTTTATACTGTCGCAAATTTTAATTACTCCAGGGATTGCCTTTTCTATAGTAAATTATTCAAAAAATAATTTTCTACTGTCGCAAATTTTAATTGCGCCAGGGATTGCCTTTTCTATAGTAAATTATTCAAAAAATAATTTTATACTGTCGCAAATTTTAATTACGCCAGGGATTGCCCCTTTCTATAGTAAATTATCCAAAAAATAATTTTTTACTGTCGCAAATTTTAAATACGCCAGGGATTGCCTTTTCTATAGTAAATTATTCAAAAAATAATTTTTCTACTGTCGCAAATTTTAATTACGCCAGGGATTGCCTTTTCTATAGTAAATTATTCAAAAAATAATTTTCTACTGTCGCAAATTTTAATTACGCCAGGGATTGCCTTTTCTATAGTAAATTATTCAAAAAATAATTTTCTACTGTCGCAAATTTTAAATATCCCAGGGATTGCCTTTTCTATAGTAAATTATTCAAAAAATAATTTTATACTGTCGCAAATTTTAAGTGCACCAGGGATTGCCTTTTCTATAGTAAATTATTCAAAAAATAATTTTATACTGTCGCAAATTTCAATTTCGCCAGGTAAATTATTCAAAAAATAATTTATACTGTCGCAAATTTTAATTACGCCAGGGATTGCCTTTTCTATAGTAAATTATTCAAAAAAATTTTTTATACAGTCGCAAATTTTAATTACGCCAGAGATTGTCTTTTCTATAGTTAATTATTCAAAAAATAATTTTCAACTGTCGCAAATTTTAATTACGCCAGGGATTGCCTTTTCTATAGTAAATTATTCAAAAAATAATTTTCTACTGTCGCAAATTTTAAATATCCCAGGGATTGCCTTTTCTATAGTAAATTATTCAAAAAATAATTTTATACTGTCGCAAATTTTAATTACGCCAAGGATTGCCTTTTTCTATAGTAAATTATTCAAAAAATAATTTTCTAGTGTCGCAAATTTTAATTACGCCAGGGATTGCCTTTTCTATAGTAAATTATTCAAAAAATAATTTTATACTGTCGCAAATTTTAATTGCGCCAGGGATTGCATTTTCTATAGTAAATTCTTCAAAAAATAATTTTATATTGTCGCAAATTTTAATTACGCCAGGGATTGCCTTTTCTATAGTAAATTATTCAAAAAATAATTTTTTACTGTCGCAAATTTAAGTGCGCCAGGGATTGCCTTTTCTATAGTAAATTATTCAAAAAATAATTTTATACTGTCGCAAATTTTAATTACGCCAGGGATTGCCTTTTCTATAGTAAATTATTCAAAAAATAATTTTCTACTGTCGCAAATTTTAATTACGCCAGTGGATTGCCTTTTCTATAGTAAATTATTCAAAAAATAATTTTTCTACCTGTCGCAAATTTTAATTGCGCCAGGGGATTGCCTTTTCTATAGTAAATTATTCAAAAAATAATTTTATGCTGTCGCAAATTTTAATTACTCCAGGGATTGCCTTTTCTATAGTAAATTATTCAAAAAATAATTTTCTACTCTCGCAAATTTTAATTGCGCCAGGGATTGCCTTTTCTATAGTAAATTATTAAAAAAATAATTTTTATACAGTCGCAAATTTTAATTACGCCAGGGATTGCTTTTTCTATAGTAAAATTATTCAAAAAATAATTTTTTACTGTCGCAAATTTAAATACGCCAGGGATTGCCTTTTCTATAGTAAATTATTCAAAAAATAATTTTCTACTGTCGCAAGTTCTAATTACGCCAGGGATTGCCTTTTCTATAGTAAATTATTCAAAAAATAATTTTATACTGTCGCAAATTTTAATTACGCCAGGGATTGCCTTTTCTATAGTAAATTATTCAAAAAATAACTTTATACTGTCGCAAATTTTAATTACGCCAGGGATTGCCTTTTCTATAGTAAATTATTCAAAAAATAATTTTCTACTGTCGCAAATTTTAATTACGCCAGGGATTGCCTTTTCTATAGTAAATTATTCAAAAAATAATTTTTTACTGTCGCAAATTTTAATTTACGCCAGGGATTGCTCTTCTATAGTAAATTATTCAAAAAATAATTTTATACTGTCGCAAATTACAAATCCGCAGGGATTGCCTTTTCTATAGTAAATTATTCAAAAAATAATTTTCTACTGTCGCAAATTTCAAATCCGCCAGGGATTGCCTTTTATATAGTAAATTATTCAAAAAATAATTTTCAACTGTCGCAAATTTTAATTGCGCCAGGGATTTCCTTTTCTATAGTAAATTATTCAAAAAATAATTTTATACTGTCGCAAATTTTAATTACGCCAGGGATTGCCTTTTCTATAGTAAATTATTCAAAAAAATAATTTTATACTGTCGCAAATTTTAAATACGCCAGGGATTGCCTTTTCTATAGTAAATTATTCAAAAAATAATTTTTATACTGTCGCAAATTTTAAGTGCGCCAGGGGATTGCCTTTTCTATAGTAAATTATTCAAAAAATAATTTTATACTGTCGCAAATTTTAATTCCGCCAGGGATTGCCTTTTCTATAGTAAATTATTCAAAAAATAATTTTATACTGTCGCAAATTTTAATTACGCCAGGGATTGCCTTTTCTATAGTAAATTATTCAAAAAATAATTTTTTACTGTCGCAAATTTTAAGTGCGCCAGGGATTGCCTTTTCTATAGTAAATTATTCAAAAAATAATTTTATACTGTCGCAAATTTTAATTACGCCAGGGATTGCCTTTTCTATAGTAAATTATTCAAAAAATAATTTTTCTACTGTCGCAAATTTTTAATTACGGCCAGGGATTGCCTTTTTCTATAGTAAATTATTCAAAAAATAATTTTCTACTGTCGCAAATTTTAAATATCCCAGTGATTGCCTTTTCTATAGTAAATTATTCAAAAAATAATTTTATACTGTCGCAAATTTTAATTACGCCAGGGATTGCCTTTTCTATAGTAAATTATTCAAAAAATAATTTTATACTGTCGCAAATTTTAAATACGCCAGGGATTGCCTTTTCTATAGTAAATTATTCAAAAAATAATTTTTATACTGTCGCAAATTTTAATTAAGCCAGGGATTGCCTTTCTATAGTAAATTATTCAAAAAATAATTTTATACTGTCGCAAATTTTAAGTGCGCCAGGGATTGCCTTTTCTATAGTAAATTATACAAAAAATAATTTTATACTGTTCGCAAATTTTAATTACGCCAGGGATTGCCTTTTCTATAGTAAATTATTCAAAAAATAATTTTCAACTGTCGCAAATTTTAATTGCGCCAGGGATTTCCTTTTCTATAGTAAATTATTCAAAAAATAATTTTATACTGTCGCAAATTTTAATTACGCCAGGGATTGCCTTTTCTATAGTAAATTATTCAAAAAATAATTTTATACTGTCGCAAATTTTAATTACGCCGAGGGATTGCCCTTTTCTATAGTAAATTATTCAAAAAATAATTTTATACTGTCGCAAATTTTAAATACGCCAGGGATTGCCTTTTCTATAGTAAATTATTCAAAAAATAATTTTATACTGTCGCAAATTTTAAGTGCGCCAGGGGATTGCCTTTTCTATAGTAAATTATTCAAAAAATAATTTTATACTGTCGCAAATTTTAATTCCGCCAGGGATTGCCTTTTCTATAGTAAATTATTCAAAAAATAATTTTATACTGTCGCAAATTTTAAGTGCGCCAGGATTGCCTTTTCTATAGTAAATTATTCAAAAAATAATTTTATACTGTCGCAAATTTAATTACGCCAGGGATTGCCTTTTCTATAGTAAATTATTCAAAAAATAATTTTCTACTGTCGCAAATTTTAATTACGCCAGGGATTGCCTTTTCTATAGTAAATTATTCAAAAACTAATTTTCTACTGTCGCAAATTTTAAATATCCCAGGGATTGCCTTTTCTATAGTAAATTATTCAAAAAATAATTTTTATACTGTCGCAAATTTTAATTACGCCAGGGATTGCCTTTTCTATAGTAAATTATTCAAAAAATAATTTTTATACTGTCGCAAATTTTAAATACGCCAGGGATTGCCTTTTCTATAGTAAATTATTCAAAAAATAATTTTATACTGTCGCAAATTTTAATTATGCCAGGATTTTTTTTTTCTATAGTAAATTATTCAAAAAATAATTTTATACTGTCGCAAATTTTAAGTGCGCCAGGGATTGCCTTTTCTATAGTAAATTATTCAAAAAATAATTTTATACTGTCGCAAATTTTAATTACGCCAGGGATTGCCTTTTCTATAGTAAATTATTCAAAAAATAATTTTTTACTGTCGCAAATTTTAAGTGCGCCAGGGATTGCCTTTTCTATAGTAAATTATTCAAAAAATAATTTTATACTGTCGCAAATTTTAATTACGCCAGGGATTGCCTTTTCTATAGTAAATTATTCAAAAAATAATTTTTTACTATCGCAAGTTTTAATTACGCCAGGGATTGCCTTTTCTATAGTAAATTATTCAAAAAATAATTTTATACTGTCGCAAATTTTAATTACGCCAGGGATTGCCTTTTCTATAGTAAATTATTCAAAAAATAATTTTCTACTGTCGCAAATTTTAAATATCCCAGGGATTGCCTTTTCTATAGTAAATTATTCAAAAAATAATTTTCTACTGTCGCAAATTTTAAATACGCCAGGGATTGCCTTTTCTATAGTAAATTATTCAAAAAAATAATTTTATACTGTCGCAATTTTAAGTGCGCCAGGGATTGCCTTTTCTATAGTAAATTATTCAAAAAATAATTTTATACTGTCGCAAATTTTAATTACGCCAGGGATTGCCTTTTCTATAGTAAAGTATTCAAAAAATAATTTTATACTGTCGCAAATTTTAAATACGCCAGGATTGCCTTTTCTATAGTAAATTATTCAAAAATATAATTTTATACTGTCGCAAATTTTAAGTGCGCCAGGGATTGCCTTTTCTATAGTAAATTATTCAAAAAATAATTTTATACTGTCGCAAATTTTAATTACGCCAGGGATTGCCTTTTCTATAGTAAATTATTCAAAAAATAATTTTTTACTGTCGCAAATTTTAAGTGCGCCAGGGATTGCCTTTTCTATAGTAAATTATTCAAAAAATAATTTTATACTGTCGCAAATTTTAATTACGCCAGGGATTGCCTTTTCTATAGTAAATTATTCAAAAAATAATTTTCTACTGTCGCAAATTTTAATTACGCCAGGGATTGCCTTTTCTATAGTAAACTTATTCAAAAAAATAATTTTTCTACTGTCGCAAATTTTAAATATCCCAGGGATTGCCTTTTTCTATAGTAAATTATTCAAAAAATAATTTTTATACTGTCGCAAATTTTAATTACGCCAGGGATTGCCTTTTCTATAGTAAATTAATTCAAAAAATAATTTTATACTGTCGCAAATTTTAAATACGCCAGGGATTGCCTTTTCTATAGTAAATTATTCAAAAAATAATTTTATACTGTCGCAATTTTAATTAAGCCAGGGATTGCCTTTTCTATAGTAAATTATTCAAAAAATAATTTTATACTGTCGCAAATTTTAAGTGCGCCAGGGATTGCCTTTTCTATAGTAAATTATTCAAAAAATAATTTTATACTGTCGGAAATTTTAATTACGCCAGGGATTGCCTTTTCTATAGTAAATTATTCAAAAAATAATTTTTTACTGTCGCAAATTTTAAGTGCGCCAGGGATTGCCTTTTCTATAGTAAATTATTCAAAAAATAATTTTATACTGTCGCAAATTTTAATTGCGCCAGGGATTGCCTTTTCTATAGTAAATTATTTCAAAAAATAATTTTCTACTGTCGCAAATTTTATTACGCCAGGGATTGCCTTTTCTATAGTAAATTATTCAAAAAATAATTTTCTACTGTCGCAAATTTTAAATATCCCAGGGATTGCATTTTCTATAGTAAATTATTCAAAAAATAATTTTATACTGTCGCAAATTTTAATTAAGCCAGGGATTGCCTTTTCTATAGTAAATTATTCAAAAAATAATTTTTATACTGTCACAAATTTTAATTACGCCAGGGATTGCCTTTTCTATAGTAAATTATTCAAAAAATAATTTTCTACTGTCGCAAATTTTAATTACGCCAGGGATTGCCTTTTCTATAGTAAATTATTCAAAAAAACAATTTTATACTGTCGCAAATTTTAATTACGCCAGGGATTGCCTTTTCTATAGTAAATTATTCAAAAAATAATTTTATACTATCGCAAATTTTAAATACGCCAGGGATTGCCTTTTCTATAGTAAATTATTCAAAAAATCATTTTATACTGTCGCAAATTTTAATTAAGCCAGGGATTGCCTTTTCTATAGTAAATTATTCAAAAAATAATTTTATACTGTCGCAAATTTTAAGTGCGCCAGGGATTGCTTTTTCTATAGTAAATTATTCAAAAAATAATTTTATATTGTCGCAAATTTTAATTACGCCAGGGATTGGCTTTTCTATAGTAAATTATTCAAAAAATAATTTTTTACTGTCGCAAATTTTAAGTGCGCCAGGGATTGCCTTTTCTATAGTAAATTATTCAAAAAATAATTTTATACTGTCGCAAATTTTAATTACGCCAGGGATTGCCTTTTCTATAGTAAATTATTCAAAAAATAATTTTTCTACTGTCGCAAATTTTAAATATCTCAGGGATTGCCTTTTCTATAGTAAATTATTCAAAAAATAATTTTCTACTTTCGCAAGTTCTAATTACGCCAGGGATTGCCTTTTCTATAGTAAATTATTCAAAAAATAATTTTCTACTGTCGCAAATTTTAAATATCCCAGGGATTGCCTTTTCTATAGTAAATTATTCAAAAATAATTTTATACTGTCGCAAATTTTAATTACGCCAGGGATTGCCTTTTCTATAGTAAATTATTCAAAAAATAATTTTATACTGTCGCAAATTTTAAATACGCCAGGGATTGCCTTTTCTATAGTAAATTATTCAAAAAATAATTTTTCTACTGTCGCAAATTTTAAATATCCCAGGGATTGCCTTTTCTATAGTAAATTATTCAAAAAATAATTTTATACTGTCGGCAAATTTTAATTACGCCAGGGATTGCCTTTTCTATAGTAAATTATTCAAAAAATAATTTTCTACTGTCGCAAATTTTAATTACGCCAGGGATTGCCTTTTCTATAGTAAATTATTCAAAAAATAATTTTCTACTGTCTCAAATTTTAAATATCCCAGGGATTGCCTTTTCTATAGTAAATTATTCAAAAATAATTTTATTACTGTCGCAAATTTTAATTACGCCAGGGATTGCCTTTTCTATAGTAAATTATTCAAAAAATAATTTCTATACTGTCGCAAATTTTAAATTACGCCAGGGATTGCCTTTTATATAGTAAATTATTCAAAAAATAATTTTCAACTGTCCGCAAATTTTAATTGCGCCAGGGATTGCCTTTTCTATAGTAAATTATTCAAAAAATAATTTTATACTGTCGCAAATTTTAATTACGCCAGGGATTGCCTTTTCTATAGTAAATTATTCAAAAAATAATTTTTATACTATCGCAAATTTTAAATACGCCAGGGATTGCCTTTTTCTATAGAAAATTATTCAAAAAATCATTTTATACTGTCGCAAATTTTAATTAAGCCAGGGGATTGCCTTTTCTATAGTAAATTATTCAAAAAATAATTTTATACTGTCGCAAATTTTAAGTGCGCCAGGGTTTGCTTTTTCTATAGTAAATTATTCAAAAAATAATTTTTATATTGTCGCAAATTTTAATTACGCCAGGGATTGGCTTTTTCTATAGTAAATTATTCAAAAAATAATTTTTTACTGTCGCAAATTTTAAGTGCGCCAGGGATTGCCTTTTCTATAGTAAATTATTCAAAAAATAATTTTATACTGTCGCAAATTTTAATTACGCCAGGGATTGCCTTTTCTATAGTAAATTATTCAAAAAATAGATTTTCAATTGTCGCAAATTTTATATATCCCAGGGATTGCCTTTTCTATGGTAAATTATTCAAAAAGTAATTTTCTACTGTCGCAAGTTCTAATTACTACTGTCGCAAGTTCTAATTACGCCAGGGATTGCCTTTTCTATAGTAAATTATTCAAAAAATAATTTTATACTGTCGCAAATTTTAATTACGCCAGGGATTGCCTTTTCTATAGTAAATTATTCAAAAAATAACTTTATACTGTCGCAAATTTTAATTACGCCAGGGATTGCCTTTTCTATAGTAAATTATTCAAAAAATAATTTTCTACTGTCGCAAATTTTAATTACGCCAGGGATTGCCTTTTCTATAGTAAATTATTCAAAAAATAATTTTTTACTCTCGCAAATTTTAATTACGCCAGGGATTGCCTTTTCTATAGTAAATTATTCAAAAAATAATTTTATACTGTCGCAAATTACAAATCCGCCAGGGATTGCCTTTTCTATAGTAAACTATTCAAAAAATAATTTTCTACTGTCGCAAATTTCAAATCCGCCAGGGATTGCCTTTTATATAGCAAATTATTCAAAAAATAATTTTCAACTGTCGCAAATTTTAATTTCGCCAGGGATTTCCTTTTCTATAGTAAATTATTCAAAAAATAATTTTATACTGTCGCAAATTTTAATTACGCCAGGGGATTGCCTTTTCTATAGTAAATTATTCAAAAAATAATTTTATACTGTCGCAAATTTTAAATACGCCAGGGATTGCCTTTTCTATAGTAAATTATTCAAAAAATAATTTTATACTGTCGCAAATTTTAAGTGCGCCAGGGATTGCCTTTTCTATAGTAAATTATTCAAAAAATAATTTTATACTGTCGCAAACTTTAATTACGCCAGGGATTGCCTTTTCTATAGTAAATTATTCAAAAAATAATTTTTTACTGTCGCAAATTTTAAGTGCGCCAGGGATTGCCTTTTCTATAGTAAATTATTCAAAAAATAATTTTATACTGTCGCAAATTTTAATTACGCCAGGGATTGCCTTTTCTATAGTAAATTATTCAAAAAATAATTTTCTACTGTCGCAAATTTTAATTACGCCAGGGATTGCCTTTTCTATAGTAAATTATTCAAAAAATAATTTTCTACTGTCGCAAATTTTAAATATCCCAGGGATTGCCTTTTCTATAGTAAATTATTCAAAAAATAATTTTATACTGTCGCAAATTTTAATTACGCCAGGGATTGCCTTTTCTATAGTAAATTATTCAAAAAATAATTTTATACTGTCGGAAATTTTAAATACGCCAGGGATTGCCTTTTCTATAGTAAATTATTCAAAAAATAATTTTATACTGTCGCAAATTTTAATTAAGCCAGGGATTGCCTTTTCTATAGTAAATTATTCAAAAAATAATTTTATACTGTCGCAAATTTTAAGTGCGCCAGGGATTGCCTTTTCTATAGTAAATTATTCAAAAAATAATTTTATACTGTCGCAAATTTTAATTACGCCAGGGATTGCCTTTTCTATAGTAAATTATTCAAAAAATAATTTTTTACTGTCGCAAATTTTAAGTGCGCCAGGGATTGCCTTTTCTATAGTAAATTATTCAAAAAATAATTTTATACTGTCGCAAATTTTAATTACGCCAGGGATTGCCTTTTCTATAGTAAATTATTCAAAAAATAATTTTCTACTGTCGCAAATTTTAATTACGCCAGGGATTGCCTTTTCTATAGTAAATTATTCAAAAAATAATTTTCTACTGTCGCAAATTTTAAATATCCCAGGGATTGCATTTTCTATAGTAAATTATTCAAAAAATAATTTTATACTGTCGCAAATTTTAATTAAGCCAGGGATTGCCTTTTCTATAGTAAATTATTCAAAAAATAATTTTATACTGTCACAAATTTTAATTACGCCAGGGATTGCCTTTTCTATAGTAAATTATTCAAAAAATAATTTTCTACTGTCGCAAATTTTAATTACGCCAGGGATTGCCTTTTCTATATTAAATTATTCAAAAAATAATTTTTTACTGTCGCAAATTTTAATTGCGCCAGGGTTTGCCTTTTCTATAGTAAATTTTGCAAAAAAATAATTTTATACTGTCGCAAATTACAAATCCGCCAGGGATTGCCTTTTCTATAGTAAATTATTCAAAAAATAATTTTATACTGTCGCAAATTTTAATTACGCCAGGGATTGCCTTTTCTATAGTAAATTATTCAAAAAATAATTTTATACTATCGCAAATTTTAAATACGCCAGGGATTGCCTTTTCTATAGTAAATTATTCAAAAAATCATTTTATACTGTCGCAAATTTTAATTAAGCCAGGGATTGCCTTTTCTATAGTAAATTATTCAAAAAATAATTTTATACTGTCGCAAATTTTAAGTGCGCCAGGGATTGCCTTTTCTATAGTAAATTATTCAAAAAATAATTTTATATTGTCGCAAATTTTAATTACGCCAGGGATTGCCATTTCTATATTAAATTATTCAAAAAATAATTTTTTACTGTCGCAAATTTTAAGTGCGCCAGGGATTGCCTTTTCTATAGTAAATTATTCAAAAAATAATTTTATACTGTCGCAAATTTTAATTACGCCAGGGATTGCCTTTTCTATAGTAAATTATTCAAAAAATAATTTTCTACTGTCGCAAATTTTAATTACGCCAGGGATCGCCTTTTCTACAGTAAATTATTCAAAAAATAATTTTCTACTGTCGCAAATTTTAAATATCCCAGGGATTGCCTTTTCTATAGTAAATTATTCAAAAAATAATTTTATATTGTCGCAAATTTTAATTACGCCAGGGATGGCCTTTTCTATAGTAAATTATTCAAAAAATAATTTTATACTGTCACAAATTTTAATTACGCCAGGGATTGCCTTTTCTATAGTAAATTATTCAAAAAATAATTTTCTACTGTCGCAAATTTTAATTACGCCAGGGATTGCCTTTTCTATAGTAAATTATTCAAAAAATAATTTTATACTGTCGCAAATTACAAATCCGCCAGGGATTGCCTTTTCTATAGTAAATTATTCAAAAAATAATTTTCTACTGTCGCAAATTTCAAATCCGCCAGGGATTGCCTTTTATATAGTAAATTATTCAAAAAATAATTTTCAACTGTCGCAAATTTTAATTGCGCCAGGGATTGCCTTTTCTATAGTAAATTATTCAAAAAATAATTTTATACTGTCGCAAATTTTAATTACGCCAGGGATTGCCTTTTCTATAGTAAATTATTCAAAAAATAATTTTATACTGTCGCAAATTTTAAATACGCCAGGGATTGCCTTTTCTATAGTAAATTATTCAAAAAATAATTTTATACTGTCGCAAATTTTAATTAAGCCAGGGATTGCCTTTTCTATAGTAAATTATTCAAAAAATAATTTTCTACTGTCGCAAAATTTAATTACGCCAGGGATTGCCTTTTCTATAGTAAATTATTCAAAAAATAATTTTTTACTGTCGCAAATTTTAAGTGCGCCAGGGATTGCCTTTTCTATAGTAAATAATTCAAGAAATAATTTTATACTGTCGCAAATTTTAATTACGCCAGGGATTGCCTTTTCTATAGTAAATTATTCAAAAAATAATTTTCTACTGTCGCAAATTTTAATTACGCCAGGGATTGCCTTTTCTATAGTAAATTATTCAAAAAATAATTTTCTACTGTCGCAAATTTTAAATATCCCAGGGATTGCCTTTTCTATAGTAAATTATTCAAAAAATAATTTTATACTGTCGCAAATTTTAATTACGCCAGGGATTGCCTTTTCTATAGTAAATTATTCAAAAAATAATTTTATACTGTCACAAATTTTAATTACGCCAGGGATTGCCTTTTCTATAGTAAATTATTCAAAAAATAATTTTCTACTGTCGCAAATTTTAATTACGCCAGGGATTGCCTTTTCTATAGTAAATTATTCAAAAAATAATTTTTTACTGTCGCAAATTTTAATTGCGCCAGGGTTTGCCTTTTCTATAGTAAATTTTGCAAAAAAATAATTTTATACTGTCGCAAATTTTCATTACGCCAGGGATTGCCTTTTCTATAGTAAATTATGCAAAAAATAATTTTCTACTGTCGCAAATTTTAATTACGCCAGGGAATGCCTTTTCTATAGTAAATTATTCAAAAAATAATTTTATACTGTCGCAAATTTTAATTACGCCAGGGATTGCCTTTTCTATAGTAAATTATTCAAAAAATAATTTTATACTGTCGCAAATTTTAATTACGCCAGGGATTGCCTTTTCTATAGTAAATTTAATTACGCCAGGGATTGCCTTTTCTATAGTAAATTATTCAAAAAATAATTTTATACTGTCGCAAATTTCAATTTCGCCAGGTAAATTATTCAAAAAATAATTTTATACTGTCGCAAATTTTAATTACGCCAGGGATTGCCTTTTCTATAGTAAATTATTCAAAAAATAATTTTCTACTGTCGCAAATTTCAATTACGCCAGGGATTGCCTTTTCTATAGTAAATTATTCAAAAAATAATTTTTTACTGTCGCAAATTTTAATTACGCCAGGGATTGCCTTTTCTATAGTAAATTATTCAAAAAATAATTTTCTACTGTCGCAAATTTTAAATACGCCAGGGATTGCCTTTTCTATAGTAAATTATTCAAAAAATAATTTTCTACTGTCGCAAATTTTAATTCTGCCAGGGATTGCCTTTTCTATAGTAAATTATTCAAAAAATAATTTTATACTGTCGCAAATTTTAATTACGCCAGGGATTGCCTTTTCTATAGTAAATTATTCAAAAAATTATTTTATACTGTCGCAAATTTTAATTCTGCCAGGGATTGCCTTTTCTATAGTAAATTATTCAAAAAATAATTTTATACTGTCACAAATTTTAATTACGCCAGGGATTGCCTTTTCTATAGTAAATTATTCAAAAAATAATTTTATACTGTCGCAAATTTTAATTACGCCAGGGATTGCCTTTTCTATAGTAAATTTAATTACACCAGGGATTGCCTTTTCTATAGTAAATTATTCAAAAAATAATTTTATACTGTCGCAAATTTCAATTTCGCCAGGTAAATTATTCAAAAAATAATTTTATACTGTCGCAAATTTTAATTACGCCAGGGATTGCCTTTTCTATAGTAAATTATTCAAAAAATAATTTTCTACTGTCGCAAATTTCAATTACGCCAGGGATTGCCTTTTCTATAGTAAATTATTCAAAAAATAATTTTATACTGTCGCAAATTTCAATTTCGCCAGGTAAATTATTCAAAAAATAATTTTATACTGTCGCAAATTTTAATTACGCCAGGGATTGCCTTTTCTATAGTAAATTATTCAAAAAATAATTTTATACTGTCGCAAATTTTAATTACGCCAGGGATTGCCTTTTCTATAGTAAATTATTCAAAAAATAATTTTATACTGTCACAAATTTTAATTACGCCAGGGATTGCCTTTTCTATAGTAAATTAATCAAAAAATAATTTTCTACTGTCGCAAATTTTAATTACGCCAGGGATTGCCTTTTCTATAGTAAATTATTCAAAAAATAATTTTATACTGTCGCAAATTACAAATCCGCCAGGGATTGCCTTTTCTATAGTAAATTATTCAAAAAATAATTTTATACTGTCGCAAATTTTAAATACGCCAGGGATTGCCTTTTCTATAGTAAATTATTCAAAAAATAATTTTATACTGTCGCAAATTTTAATTAAGCCAGGGATTTCCTTTTCTATAGTAAATTATTCAAAAAATAATTTTATACTGTCGCAAATTTTAAGTGCGCCAGGGATTGCCTTTTCTATAGTAAATTATTCAAAAAATAATTTTCTACTGTCGCAAATTTTAATTACGCCAGGGATTGCCTTTTCTATAGTAAATTATTCAAAAAATAATTTTTTACTGTCGCAAATTTTAAGTGCGCCAGGGATTGCCTTTTCTATAGTAAATAATTCAAAAAATAATTTTATACTGTCGCAAATTTTAATTACGCCAGGGATTGCCTTTTCTATAGTAAATTATTCAAAAAATAATTTTCTACTGTCGCAAATTTTAATTACGCCAGGGATTGCCTTTTCTGTAGTAAATTATTCAAAAAATAATTTTCTACTGTCACAAATTTTATATATCCCAGGGATTGCCTTTTCTATAGTAAATTATTCAACAAATAATTTTATACTGTCGCAAATTTTAATTACGCCAGGGATTGCCTTTTCTATAGTAAATTATTCAAAAAATAATTTTATACTGTCACAAATTTTAATTACGCCAGGGATTGCCTTTTCTATAGTAAATTATTCAAAAAATAATTTTCTACTGTCGCAAATTTTAATTACGCCAGGGATTGCCTTTTCTATAGTAAATTATTCAAAAAATAATTTTTTACTGTCGCAAATTTTAATTGCGCCAGGGTTTGCCTTTTCTATAGTAAATTTTGCAAAAAAATAATTTTATGCTGTCGCAAATTTTAATTACGCCAGGGATTGCCTTTTCTATAGTAAATTATGCAAAAAATAATTTTCTACTGTCGCAAATTTTAATTACGCCAGGGAATGCCTTTTCTATAGTAAATTATTCAAAAAATAATTTTATACTGTCGCAAATTTTAATTACGCCAGGGATTGCCTTTTCTATAGTAAATTATTCAAAAAATAATTTTATACTGTCGCAAATTTTAATTACGCCAGGGATTGCCTTTTCTATAGTAAATTATTCAAAAAATAATTTTATACTGTCGCAAATTTTAATTACGCCAGGGATTGCCTTTTCTATAGTAAATTATTCAAAAAATAATTTTATACTGTCGCAAATTTTAATTACGCCAGGGATTGCCTTTTCTATAGTAAATTATTCAAAAAATAATTTTCTACTGTCGCAAATTTCAATTACGCCAGGGATTGCCTTTTCTATAGTAAATTATTCAAAAAATAATTTTATACTGTCGCAAATTTCAATTTCGCCAGGTAAATTATTCAAAAAATAATTTTATACTGTCGCAAATTTTAATTACGCCAGGGATTGCCTTTTCTATAGTAAATTATTCAAAAAATAATATTATACTGTCGCAGATTTTAATTACGCCAGTGATTGCCTTTTCTATAGTAAATTATTCAAAAAATAATTTTATACTGTCACAAATTTTAATTACGCCAGGGGTTGCCTTTTCTATAGTAAATTATTCAAAAAATAATTTTCTACTGTCGCAAATTTTAATTACGCCAGGGATTGCCTTTTCTATAGTAAATTATTCAAAAAATAATTTTATACTGTCGCAAATTACAAATCCGCCAGGGATTGCCTTTTCTATAGTAAATTATTCAAAAAATAATTTTCTACTGTCGCAAATTTCAAATCCGCCAGGGATTGCCTTTTATATAGTAAATTATTCAAAAAATAATTTTCAACTGTCGCAAATTTTAATTGCGCCAGGGATTGCCTTTTCTATAGTAAATTATTCAAAAAATAATTTTATACTGTCGCAAATTTTAATTACGCCAGGGATTGCCTTTTCTATAGTAAATTATTCAAAAAATAATTTTATACTGTCGCAAATTTTAAATACGCCAGGGATTGCCTTTTCTATAGTAAATTATTCAAAAAATAATTTTATACTGTCGCAAATTTTAATTAAGCCAGGGATTTCCTTTTCTATAGTAAATTATTCAAAAAATAATTTTATACTGTCGCAAATTTTAAGTGCGCCAGGGATTGCCTTTTCTATAGTAAATTATTCAAAAAATAATTTTCTACTGTCGCAAATTTTAATTAAGCCAGGGATTGCCTTTTCTATAGTAAATTATTCAAAAAATAATTTTTTACTGTCGCAAATTTTAAGTGCGCCAGGGATTGCCTTTTCTATAGTAAATAATTCAAAAAATAATTTTATACTGTCGCAAATTTTAATTACGCCAGGGATTGCCTTTTCTATAGTAAATTATTCAAAAAATAATTTTCTACTGTCGCAAATTTTAATTACGCCAGGGATTGCCTTTTCTATAGTAAATTATTCAAAAAATAATTTTCTACTGTGGCAAATTTTAAATATCCCAGGGATTGCCTTTTCTATAGTAAATTATTCAAAAAATAATTTTATACTGTCGCAAATTTTAATTACGCCAGGGATTGCCTTTTCTATAGTAAATTATTCAAAAAATAATTTTATACTGTCACAAATTTTAATTACGCCAGGGATTGCCTTTTCTATAGTAAAATATTCAAAAAATAATTTTCTACTGTCGCAAATTTTAATTACGCCAGGGATTGCCTTTTCTATAGTAAATTATTCAAAAAATAATTTTTTACTGTCGCAAATTTTAATTGCGCCAGGGTTTGCCTTTTCTATAGTAAATTTTGCAAAAAAATAATTTTATACTGTCGCAAATTTTAATTACGCCAGGGATTGCCTTTTCTATAGTAAATTATGCAAAAAATAATTTTCTACTGTCGCAAATTTTAATTACGCCAGGGAATGCCTTTTCTATAGTAAATTATTCAAAAAATAATTTTATACTGTCGCAAATTTTAATTACGCCAGGGATTGCCTTTTCTATAGTAAATTATTCAAAAAATAATTTTATACTGTCGCAAATTTTAATTACGCCAGGGATTGCCTTTTCTATAGTAAATTTATTTACGCCAGGGATTGCCTTTTCTATAGTAAATTATTCAAAAAATAATTTTATACTATCGCAAATTTCAATTTCGCCAGGTAAATTATTCAAAAAATAATTTTATACTGTCGCAATTTTAATTACGCCAGGGACTGCCTTTTCTATAGTAAATTATTCAAAAAATAATTTTATACTGTCGCAAATTTTAATTACGCCAGGGATTGCCTTTTCTATAGTAAATTATTCAAAAAATAATTTTATACTGTCGCAAATTTTAAGTGCGCCAGGGATTGCCTTTTCTATAGTAAATTATTCAAAAAATAATTTTCTACTGTCGCAAAATTTTAATTAAGCCAGGGATTGCCTTTTCTATAGTAAATTATTCAAAAAATAATTTTTTACTGTCGCAAATTTTAAGTGCGCCAGGGATTGCCTTTTCTATAGTAAATAATTCAAAAAATAATTTTATACTGTCGCAAATTTTAATTACGCCAGGGATTGCCTTTTCTATAGTAAATTATTCAAAAAATAATTTTCTACTGTCGCAAATTTTAATTACGCCAGGGATTGCCTTTTCTATAGTAAATTATTCAAAAAATAATTTTCTACTGTCGCAAATTTTAAATATCCCAGGGATTGCCTTTTCTATAGTAAATTATTCAAAAAATAATTTTATACTGTCGCAAATTTTAATTACGCCAGGGATTGCCTTTTCTATAGTAAATTATTCAAAAAATAATTTTATACTGTCACAAATTTTAATTACGCCAGGGATTGCCTTTTCTATAGTAAATTATTCAAAAAATAATTTTCTACTGTCGCAAATTTTAATTACGCCAGGGATTGCCTTTTCTATAGTAAATTATTCAAAAAATAATTTTTTACTGTCGCAAATTTTAATTGCGCCAGGGTTTGCCTTTTCTATAGTAAATTTTGCAAAAAAATAATTTTATACTGTCGCAAATTTTAATTACGCCAGGGATTGCCTTTTCTATAGTAAATTATGCAAAAAATAATTTTCTACTGTCGCAAATTTTAATTACGCCAGGGAATGCCTTTTCTATAGTAAATTATTCAAAAAATAATTTTATACTGTCGCAAATTTTAATTACGCCAGGGATTGCCTTTTCTATAGTAAATTATTCAAAAAATAATTTTATACTGTCGCAAATTTTAATTACGCCAGGGATTGCCTTTTCTATAGTAAATTTAATTACGCCAGGGATTGCCTTTTCTATAGTAAATTATTCAAAAAATAATTTTATACTGTCGCAAATTTCAATTTCGCCAGGTAAATTATTCAAAAAATAATTTTATACTGTCGCAATTTTAATTACGCCAGGGATTGCCTTTTCTATAGTAAATTATTCAAAAAATAATTTTCTACTGTCGCAAATT
>CAWVNZ010000902.1:0-28950 GCA_963930735.1 Dioctria linearis | reverse complement strand
GGGATTGCCTTTTCTATAGTAAATTTTGCAAAAAATAATTTTTTACTGTCGCAAATTTTAATTACGCCAGGGATTGCCTTTTCTATAGTAAATTATTAAAAAAATAATTTTTTACTGTCGCAAATTTTAAATACGCCAGGGATTGCCTTTTCTATAGGAAATTATTCAAAAAATAATTTTTTACTGTCGCAAATTTTAAATACGCCAGGGATTGCCTTTTCTATAGTAAATTATTCAAAAAATAATTTTCTACTGTCGCAAATTTTAATTACGCCAGGGATTGCCTTTTCTATAGTAAATTATTCAAAAAATAATTTTGTACTGTCGCAAATTTTAATTGCGCCAGGGATTGCCTTTTCTATAGTAAATTATTCAAAAAATAATTTTCTACTGTCGCAAATTTTAAATATCCCAGGGATTGCCTTTTCTATAGTAAATTTCTCACAAATTAATTTTTTACTGTCGCAAATTTTAAATACGCCAGGGATTGCCTTTTCTATAGTAAATTATTCAAAAAATAATTTTTTACTGTCGCAAATTTTAATTACGCCAGGGATTGCCTTTTCTATAGTAAATTATTCAAAAAATAATTTTCTACTGTCGCAAATTTTAAATATCCCAGGGATTGCCTTTTCTATAGTAAATTACTCACAAAATAATTTTATACTGTCGCAAATTTTAATTACGCCAGGGATTGCCTTTTCTATAGTAAATTATTCAAAAATAATTTTTTACTGTCGCAAATTTTAATTACGCCAGGGATTGCCTTTTCTATAGTAAACTATTCAAAAAATAATTTTCTACTGTCGCAAATTTTAAGTGCGCCAGGGATTGCCTTTTCTATAGTAAATTATTCAAAAAATAATTTTCAATTGTCGCAAATTTTAATTACGCCAGGGATTGACTTTTCTATAGTAAATTATTCAAAAAATAATTTTTTACTCTCGCAAATTTCAATTTCGCCAGGTAAATTTTTCACAAATTAATTTTTTACTGTCGCAAATTTTAAATACGCCTTTTCTATAGTAAATTATTCAAAAAATAATTTTTTACTGTCGCAAATTTTAAATATCCCAGGGATTGCCTTTTCTATAGTAAATTTCTCACAAATTAATTTCTTACTGTCGCAAATTTTAAATACGCCAGGGATTGCCTTTTCTATAGTAAATTATTCAAAAAATAATTTTTTACTGTCGCAAATTTTAATTGCGCCAGGGATTGCCTTTTCTACAGTAAATTATTCAAAAAATAATTTTCTACTGTCGCAAATTTTAATTGCGCCAGGGATTGCCTTTTCTACAGTAAATGTTTCAAAAAATAATTTTCTACTGTCGCTAATTTTAATTGCGCCAGGGATTGCCTTTTCTACAGTAAATTTTTCAAAAATTAATTTTATACTGTCGCAAATTTTAAATACGCCAGGGATTGCCTTTTCTATAGTAAATTTTGCAAAAAATAATTTTTTACTGTCGCAAATTTTAAATACGCCAGGGATTGCCTTTCTATAGTAAATTATTCAAAAAATAATTTTCTAGTGTCGGAAATTTCAAATCCGCCAGGGATTGCCTTTTCTATAGTAAATTATTCAAAAAATAATTTTTTACTGTCGCAAATTTTACTTACGCCAGGGATTGCCTTTTATATAGTAAATTTTTCAAAAAATAATTTTATACTGTCGCAAATTTTAATTACGCCAGGGATTGCCTTTTCTATAGTAAATTTTGCAAAAAATAATTTTTTACTGTCGCAAATTTTAATTACGCCAGGGATTGCCTTTTCTATAGTAAATTATTCAAAAAATAATTTTTTACTGTCGCAAATTTTAATTACGACAGGGATTGCCTTTTCTACAGTAAATTTTTCAAAAATTAATTTTATACTGTCGCAAATTTTAAATACGCCAGGGATTTCCTTTTCTACAGTAAATTTTGCAAAAAATAATTTTATACTGTCGCAAATTTTAATTACGCCAGGGATTGCCTTTTTTATAGTAAATTATTCAAAAAATAATTTTCTACTGTCGCAAATTTTAATTACGCCAGGGATTGCCTTTTCTACAGTAAATTATTCAAAAAATAATTTTCTACTGTCGCAAATTTTAATTGCGCCAGGTATTGCCTTTTCTATAGTAAATTATTCAAAAAATAATTTTCTACTGTCGCAAATTTTAATTGCGCCAGGGATTGCCTTTTCTATAGTAAATTTCTTACAAATTAATTTCTTACTGTCGCAAATTTTAAATACGCCAGGGATTGCCTTTTCTATAGTAAATTATTAAAAAAATAATTTTTTACTGTCGCAAATTTTAAATACGCCAGGGATTGCCTTTTCTATAGTAAATTATTCAAAAAATAATTTTTTACTGTCGCAAATTTTAAATATGCCAGGGATTGCCTTTTCTATAGTAAATTATTCAAAAAATAATTTTCTACTGTCGCAAATTTTAATTACGCCAGGGATTGCCTTTTCTATAGTAAATTATTCAAAAAATAATTTTGTACTGTCGCAAATTTTAATTGCGCCAGGGATTGCCTTTTCTATAGTAAATTATTCAAAAAATAATTTTCTACTGTCGCAAATTTTAAATATCCCAGGGATTGCCTTTTCTATAGTAAATTTCTCACAAATTAATTTTTTACTGTCCCAAATTTTAAATACGCCAGGGATTGCCTTTTCTATAGTAAATTATTCAAAAAATAATTTTTTACTGTCGCAAATTTTAATTACGCCAGGGATTGCCTTTTCTATAGTAAATTATTCAAAAAATAATTTTCTACTGTCGCAAATTTTAAATATCCCAGGGATTGCCTTTTCTAAAGTAAATTTCTCACAAAATAATTTTATACTGTCGCAAATTTTAATTACGCCAGGGATTGCCTTTTCTATAGTAAATTATTCAAAAAATAATTTTTTACTGTCGCAAATTTTAATTACGCCAGGGATTGCCTTTTCTATAGTAAACTATTCAAAAAATAATTTTCTACTGTCGCAAATTTTAAGTGCGCCAGGGATTGCCTTTTCTATAGTAAATTATTCAAAAAATAATTTTCAACTGTCGCAAATTTTAATTACGCCAGGGATTGACTTTTCTATAGTAAATTATTCAAAAAATAATTTTTTACTCTCGCAAATTTCAATTTCGCCAGGTAAATTTTTCACAAATTAATCTTTTACTGTCGCAAATTTTAAATACGCCAGGGATTGCCTTTTCTATAGTAAATTATTCAAAAAATAATTTTTTACTGTCGCAAATTTTAAATATCCCAGGGATTGCCTTTTCTATAGTAAATTTCTCACAAATTAATTTCTTACTGTCGCAAATTTTAAATACGCCAGGGATTGCCTTTTCTATAGTAAATTATTCAAAAAATAATTTTTTACTGTCGCAAATTTTAATTCCGCCAGGGATTGCCTTTTCTACAGTAAATTATTCAAAAAATAATTTTCTACTGTCGCAAATTTTAATTGCGCCAGGGATTGCCTTTTCTACAGTAAATGTTTCAAAAATAATTTTTCTACTGTCGCAAATTTTAATTGCGCCAGGGATTGCCTTTTCTACAGTAAATTTTTCAAAAATTAATTTTATACTGTCGCAAATTTTAAATACGCCAGGGATTGCCTTTTCTATAGTAAATTTTGCAAAAAATAATTTTTTACTGTCGCAAATTTTAAATACGCCAGGGATTGCCTTTTCTATAGTAAATTATTCAAAAAATAATTTTCTACTGTCGGAAATTTCAAATCCGCCAGGGATTGCCTTTTCTATAGTAAATTATTCAAAAAATAATTTTATACTGTCGCAAATTTTAATTACGCCAGGGATTGCCTTTGCTATAGTAAATTATTCAAAAAATAATTTTATACTGTCGCAAATTTTACTTACGCCAGGGATTGCCTTTTCTATAGTAAATTATTCAAAAAATAATTTTCTACTGTCGCAAATTTTAATTGCGCCAGGTATTGCCTTTTCTATAGTAAATTATTCAAAAAATAATTTTCTACTGTCGCAAAATTTAATTGCGCCAGGGATTGCCTTTTCTATAGTAAATTTCTTACAAATTAATTTCTTACTGTCGCAAATTTTAAATACGCCAGGGATTGCCTTTTCTATAGTAAATTATTAAAAAAATAATTTTTTACTGTCGCAAATTTTAAATACGCCAGGGATTGCCTTTTCTATAGTAAATTATTCAAAAAATAATTTTTTACTGTCGCAAATTTTAAATACGCCAGGGATTGCCTTTTCTATAGTAAATTATTCAAAAAATAATTTTCTACTGTCGCAAATTTTAATTACGCCAGGGATTGCCTTTTCTATATTAAATTATTCAAAAAATAATTTTGTACTGTCGCAAATTTTAATTGCGCCAGGGATTGCCTTTTCTATAGTAAATTATTCAAAAAATAATTTTCTACTGTCGCAAATTTTAAATATACCAGGGATTGCCTTTTCTATAGTAAATTTCTCACAAATTAATTTTTTACTGTCGCAAATTTTAAATACGCCATGGACTGCCTTTTCTATAGTAAATTATTCAAAAAATAATTTTTTACTGTCGCAAATTTTAATTACGCCAGGGATTGCCTTTTCTATAGTAAATTATTCAAAAAATAATTTTCTACTGTCGCAAATTTTAAATTGCGCCAGGGATTGCCTTTTCTACAGTAAATGTTTCAAAAAATAATTTTCTACTGTCGCAAATTTTAATTGCGCCAGGGATTGCCTTTTCTACAGTAAATTTTTCAAAAATTAATTTTATACTGTCGCAAATTTTAAATACGCCAGGGATTGCCTTTTCTATAGTAAATTTTTGCAAAAAATAATTTTTTACTGTCGCAAATTTTAAATACGCCAGGGATTGCCTTTTCTATAGTATATTATTCAAAAAATAATTTTCTACTGTCGGAAATTTCAAATCCGCCAGGATTGCCTTTTCTATAGTAAATTATTCAAAAAATAATTTTATACTGTCGCAAATTTTAATTACGCCAGGGATTGCCTTTTCTACAGTAAATGTTTCAAAAAATAATTTTCTACTGTCGCAAATTTTAATTGCGCCAGGGATTGCCTTTTCTACAGTAAATTTTTCAAAATTAATTTTATACTGTCGCAAATTTTAAATACGCCAGGGATTGCCTTTTCTATAGTAAATTTTGCAAAAAATAATTTTTTACTGTCGCAAATTTTAAATACGCCAGGGATTGCCTTTTCTATAGTAAATTATTCAAAAAATAATTTTTTACTGTCGCAAATTTTAATTCCGCCAGGGATTGCCTTTTCTACAGTAAATTATTCAAAAAATAATTTTCTACTGTCGCAAATTTTAATTGCGCCAGGGATTGCCTTTTCTACAGTAAATGTTTCAAAAAATAATTTTCTACTGTCGCAAATTTTAATTGCGCCAGGGATTGCCTTTTCTACAGTAAATTTTTCAAAAATTAATTTTATACTGTCGCAAATTTTAAATACGCCAGGGATTGCCTTTTCTATAGTAAATTTTGCAAAAAATAATTTTTTACTGTCGCAAATTTTAAATACGCCAGGGATTGCCTTTTCTATAGTAAATTATTCAAAAAATAATTTTCTACTGTCGGAAATTTCAAATCCGCCAGGGATTGCCTTTTCTATAGTAAATTATTCAAAAAATAATTTTATACTGTCGCAAATTTTAATTACGCCAGGGATTGCCTTTGCTATAGTAAATTATTCAAAAAATAATTTTATACTGTCGCAAATTTTACTTACGCCAGGGATTGCCTTTTCTATAGTAAATTATTCAAAAAATAATTTTCTACTGTCGCAAATTTTAATTGCGCCAGGTATTGCCTTTTCTATAGTAAATTATTCAAAAAATAATTTTCTACTGTCGCAAAATTTAATTGCGCCAGGGATTGCCTTTTCTATAGTAAATTTCTTACAAATTAATTTCTTACTGTCGCAAATTTTAAATACGCCAGGGATTGCCTTTTCTATAGTAAATTATTAAAAAAATAATTTTTTACTGTCGCAAATTTTAAATACGCCAGGGATTGCCTTTTCTATAGTAAATTATTCAAAAAATAATTTTTTACTGTCGCAAATTTTAAATACGCCAGGGATTGCCTTTTCTATAGTAAATTATTCAAAAAATAATTTTCTACTGTCGCAAATTTTAATTACGCCAGGGATTGCCTTTTCTATATTAAATTATTCAAAAAATAATTTTGTACTGTCGCAAATTTTAATTGCGCCAGGGATTGCCTTTTCTATAGTAAATTATTCAAAAAATAATTTTCTACTGTCGCAAATTTTAAATATACCAGGGATTGCCTTTTCTATAGTAAATTTCTCACAAATTAATTTTTTACTGTCGCAAATTTTAAATACGCCATGGACTGCCTTTTCTATAGTAAATTATTCAAAAAATAATTTTTTACTGTCGCAAATTTTAATTACGCCAGGGATTGCCTTTTCTATAGTAAATTATTCAAAAAATAATTTTCTACTGTCGCAAATTTTAAATATCCCAGGGATTGCCTTTTCTATAGTAAATTTCTTACAAAATAATTTTATACTGTCGCAAATTTTAATTACGCCAGGGATTGCCTTTTCTATAGTAAATTATTCAAAAAATAATTTTTTACTGTCGCAAATTTTAATTACGCCAGGGATTTCCTTTTCTATAGTAAACTATTCAAAAAATAATTTTCTACTGTCGCAAATTTTAAGTGCGCCAGGGATTGCCTTTTCTATAGTAAATTATTCAAAAAATAATTTTCAACTGTCGCAAATTTTAATTACGCCAGGGATTGACTTTTCTATAGTAAATTATTCAAAAAATAATTTTTTACTCTCGCAAATTTCAATTTCGCCAGGTAAATTTTTCACAAATTAATTTTTTACTGTCGCAAATTTTAAATACGCCAGGGATTGCCTTTTCTATAGTAAATTATTCAAAAAATAATTTTTTACTGTCGCAAATTTTAAATATCCCAGGGATTGCCTTTTCTATAGTAAATTTCTCACAAATTAATTTCTTACTGTCGCAAATTTTAAATACGCCAGGGATTGCCTTTTCTATAGTAAATTATTCAAAAAATAATTTTTTACTGTCGCAAATTTTAATTGCGCCAGGGATTGCCTTTTCTACAGTAAATTATTCAAAAAATAATTTTCTACTGTCGCAAATTTTAAATACGCCAGGGATTGCCTTTCTATAGTAAATTATTCAAAAAATAATTTTCTAGTGTCGGAAATTTCAAATCCGCCAGGGATTGCCTTTTCTATAGTAAATTATTCAAAAAATAATTTTTTACTGTCGCAAATTTTACTTACGCCAGGGATTGCCTTTTATATAGTAAATTTTTCAAAAAATAATTTTATACTGTCGCAAATTTTAATTACGCCAGGGATTGCCTTTTCTATAGTAAATTTTGCAAAAAATAATTTTTTACTGTCGCAAATTTTAATTACGCCAGGGATTGCCTTTTCTATAGTAAATTATTCAAAAAATAATTTTTTACTCTCGCAAATTTTAATTACGACAGGGATTGCCTTTTCTACAGTAAATTTTTCAAAAATTAATTTTATACTGTCGCAAATTTTAAATACGCCAGGGATTGCCTTTTCTACAGTAAATTTTGCAAAAAATAATTTTATACTGTCGCAAATTTTAATTACGCCAGGGATTGCCTTTTCTATAGTAAATTATTCAAAAAATAATTTTCTACTGTCGCAAATTTTAATTACGCCAGGGATTGCCTTTTCTATAGTAAATTATTCAAAAAATAATTTTCTACTGTCGCAAATTTTAATTGCGCCAGGTATTGCCTTTTCTATAGTAAATTATTCAAAAAATAATTTTCTACTGTCGCAAATTTTAATTGCGCCAGGGATTGCCTTTTCTATAGTAAATTTCTTACAAATTAATTTCTTACTGTCGCAAATTTTAAATACGCCAGGGATTGCCTTTTCTATAGTAAATTATTAAAAAAATAATTTTTTACTGTCGCAAATTTTAAATACGCCAGGGATTGCCTTTTCTATAGTAAATTATTCAAAAAAGAATTTTTTACTGTCGCAAATTTTAAATACGCCAGGGATTGCCTTTTCTATAGTAAATTATTCAAAAAATAATTTTCTACTGTCGCAAATTTTAATTACGCCAGGGATTGCCTTTAATTATTCAAAAAATAATTTTGTACTGTCGCAAATTTTAATTGCGCCAGGGATTGCCTTTTCTATAGTAAATTATTCAAAAAATAATTTTCTACTTGTCGCAATTTTAAATATCCCAGGGATTGCCTTTTCTATAGTAAATTTCTCACAAATTAATTTTTTACTGTCGCAAATTTTAAATACGCCAGGGATTGCCTTTTCTATAGTAAATTATTCAAAAAATAATTTTTTACTGTCGCAAATTTTAATTACGCCAGGGATTGCCTTTTCTATAGTAAATTATTCAAAAAATAATTTTCTACTGTCGCAAATTTTAAATATCCCAGGGATTGCCTTTTCTAAAGTAAATTTCTCACAAAATAATTTTATACTGTCGCAAATTTTAATTACGCCAGGGATTGCCTTTTCTATAGTAAATTATTCAAAAAATAATTTTTTTACTGTCGCAAATTTTAATTACGCAGGGATTGCCTTTTCTATAGTAAACTATTCAAAAAATAATTTTCTACTGTCGCCAAATTTTAAGTGCGCACAGGGATTGCCTTTTCTATAGTAAATTATTCAAAAAATAATTTTCAACTGTCGCAAATTTTAATTACGCCAGGGATTGACTTTTCTATAGTAAATTATTCAAAAAATAATTTTTTACTCTCGCAAATTTCAATTTCGCCAGGTAAATTTTTCACAAATTAATCTTTTACTGTCGCAAATTTTAAATACGCCAGGGATTGCCTTTTTCTATAGTAAATTATTCAAAAAATAATTTTTTACTGTCGCAAATTTTAAATATCCCAGGGATTGCCTTTTCTATAGTAAATTTCTCACAAATTAATTTCTTACTGTCGCAAATTTTAAATACGCCAGGGATTGCCTTTTCTATAGTAAATTATTCAAAAAATAATTTTTTACTGTCGCAAATTTTAATTCCGCCAGGGATTGCCTTTTCTACAGTAAATTATTCAAAAAATAATTTTCTACTGTCGCAAATTTTAATTGCGCCAGGGATTGCCTTTTCTACAGTAAATGTTTCAAAAAATAATTTTCTACTGTCGCAAATTTTTAATTGCGCCAGGGATTGCCTTCTCTACAGTAAATTTTTCAAAAATTAATTTTATACTGTCGCAAATTTTAAATACGCCAGGGATTGCCTTTTCTATAGTAAATTTTGCAAAAAAATAATTTTTTACTGTCGCAAATTTTAAATACGCCAGGGATTGCCTTTTCTATAGTAAATTATTCAAAAAATAATTTTCTACTGTCGGAAATTTCAAATCCGCCAGGGATTGCCTTTTCTATAGTAAATTATTCAAAAAAATAATTTTATACTGTCGCAAATTTTAATTACGCCAGGGATTGCCTTTGCTATAGTAAATTATTCAAAAAATAATTTTATACTGTCGCAAATTTTACTTACGCCAGGGATTGCCTTTTCTATAGTAAATTATTCAAAAAATAATTTTCTACTGTCGCAAATTTAATTGCGCC
The DNA here is from genome assembly GCA_963930735.1 of Dioctria linearis. Taxonomy (NCBI): domain Eukaryota; kingdom Metazoa; phylum Arthropoda; class Insecta; order Diptera; family Asilidae; genus Dioctria; species Dioctria linearis. Next base: position 19,307 of record CAWVNZ010000902.1, on the reverse strand, counting down.
AGGTATTGCGTTTTCTATAGTAAATTATTCAAAAAATAATTTTCTACTGTCGCAAATTTAATTGCGCCAGGGATTGCCTTTTCTATAGTAAATTTCTTACAAATTAATTTCTTACTGTCGCAAATTTTAAATACGCCAGGGATTGCCTTTTTCTATAGTAAATTATTAAAAAAATAATTTTTTACTGTCGCAAATTTTAAATACGCCAGGGATTGCCTTTTCTATAGTAAATTATTCAAAAAAATAATTTTTTACTGTCGCAAATTTTAAATACGCCAGGGATTGCCTTTTCTATAGTAAATTATTCAAAAAATAATTTTCTACTGTCGCAAATTTTAATTACGCCAGGGATTGCCTTTTCTATATTAAATTATTCAAAAAATAATTTTGTACTGTCGCAAATTTTAATTGCGCCAGGGATTGCCTTTTCTATAGTAAATTATTCAAAAAATAATTTTCTACTGTCGCAAATTTTAAATATACCAGGGATTGCCTTTTCTATAGTAAATTTCTCACAAATTAATTTTTTACTGTCGCAAATTTTAAATACGCCATGGACTGCCTTTTCTATAGTAAATTATTTCAAAAAATAATTTTTTACTGTCGCAAATTTTAATTACGCCAGGGATTGCCTTTTCTATAGTAAATTATTCAAAAAATAATTTTCTACTGTCGCAAATTTTAAATATCCCAGGGATTGCCTTTTCTATAGTAAATTTCTTACAAAATAATTTTATACTGTCGCAAATTTTAATTACGCCAGGGATTGCCTTTTCTATAGTAAATTATTCAAAAAATAATTTTTTACTGTCGCAAATTTTAATTACGCCAGGGATTTCCTTTTCTATAGTAAACTATTCAAAAAATAATTTTCTACTGTCGCAAATTTTAAGTGCGCCAGGGATTGCCTTTTCTATAGTAAATTATTCAAAAAATAATTTTCAACTGTCGGAAATTTTAATTACGCCAGGGATTGACTTTTCTATAGTAAATTATTCAAAAAATAATTTTTTACTCTCGCAAATTTCAATTTCGCCAGGCAAATTTTTCACAAATTAATTTTTTACTGTCGCAAATTTTAAATACGCCAGGGATTGCCTTTTCTATAGTAAATTATTCAAAAAATAATTTTTTACTGTCGCAAATTTTAAATATCCCAGGGATTGCCTTTTCTATAGTAAATTTCTCACAAATTAATTTCTTACTGTCGCAAATTTTAAATACGCCAGGGATTGCCTTTTCTATAGTAAATTATTCAAAAAATAATTTTTTACTGTCGCAAATTTTAATTGCGCCAGGGATTGCCTTTTCTACAGTAAATTATTCAAAAAATAATTTTCTACTGTCGCAAATTTTAATTGCGCCAGGGATTGCCTTTTCTACAGTAAATGTTTCAAAAAATAATTTTCTACTGTCGCAAATTTTAATTGCGCCAGGGATTGCCTTTTCTACAGTAAATTTTTCAAAAATTAATTTTATACTGTCGCAAATTTTAAATACGCCAGGGATTGCCTTTTCTATAGTAAATTTTGCAAAAAATAATTTTTTCTGTCGCAAATTTTAAATACGCCAGGGATTGCCTTTTCTATAGTAAATTATTCAAAAAATAATTTTCTACTGTCGGAAATTTCAAATCCGCCAGGGATTGCCTTTTCTATAGTAAATTATTCAAAAAATAATTTTTTACTGTCGCAAATTTTAAATACGCCAGGGATTGCCTTTTCTATAGTAAATTATTCAAAAAATAATTTTCTACTGTCGCAAATTTTAATTACGCCAGGGATTGCCTTTTCTATAGTAAATTATTCAAAAAATAATTTTGTACTGTCGCAAATTTTAATTGCGCCAGGGATTGCCTTTTCTATAGTAAATTATTCAAAAAATAATTTTCTACTGTCGGAAATTTTAAATATACCAGGGATTGCCTTTTCTATAGTAAATTTCTCACAAATTAATTTTTTACTGTCGCAAATTTTAAATACGCCAGGGACTGCCTTTTCTATAGTAAATTATTCAAAAAATAATTTTTTACTGTCGCAAATTTTAATTACGCCAGGGATTGCCTTTTCTATAGTAAATTATTCAAAAAATAATTTTCTACTGTCGCAAATTTTAAATATCCCAGGGATTGCCTTTTCTATAGTAAATTTCTTACAAAATAACTTTATACTGTCGCAAATTTTAATTACGCCAGGGATTGCCTTTTCTATAGTAAATTATTCAAAAAATAATTTTTTACTGTCGCAAATTTTAATTACGCCAGGGATTTCCTTTTCTATAGTAAACTATTCAAAAAATAATTTTCTACTGTCGCAAATTTTAAGTGCGCCAGGGATTGCCTTTTCTATAGTAAATTATTCAAAAAATAATTTTCAACTGTCGCAAATTTTAATTACGCCAGGGATTGACTTTTCTATAGTAAATTATTCAAAAAATAATTTTTTACTCTCGCAAATTTCAATTTCGCCAGGTAAATTTTTCACAAATTAATTTTTTACTGTCGCAAATTTTAAATACGCCAGGGATTGCCTTTTCTATAGTAAATTATTCAAAAAATAATTTTTTACTGTCGCAAATTTTACATATCCCAGGGATTGCCTTTTCTATAGTAAATTTCTCACAAATTAATTTCTTACTGTCGCAAATTTTAAATACGCCAGGGATTGCCTTTTCTATAGTAAATTATTCAAAAAATAATTTTTTACTGTCGCAAATTTTAATTGCGCCATGGATTGCCTTTTCTACAGTAAATTATTCAAAAAATAATTTTCTACTGTCGCAAATTTTAATTGCGCCAGGGATTGCCTTTTCTACAGTAAATGTTTCAAAAAATAATTTTCTACTGTTGCAAATTTTAATTGCGCCAGGGATTGCCTTTTCTACAGTAAATTTTTCAAAAATTAATTTTATACTGTCGCAAATTTTAAATACGCCAGGGATTGCCTTTTCTATAGTAAATTTTGCAAAAAATAATTTTTTACTGTCGCAAATTTTAAATACGCCAGGGATTGCCTTTTCTATAGTAAATTATTCAAAAAATAATTTTCTACTGTCGCAAATTTTAATTACGCCAGGGATTGCCTTTTATATAGTAAATTTTTCAAAAAATAATTTTATACTGTCGCAAATTTTAATTACGCCAGGGATTGCCTTTTCTATAGTAAATTTTTCAAAAATTAATTTTATACTGTCGCAAATTTTAAATATCCCAGGGATTGCCTTTTCTATAGCAAATTTCTCACAAATTAATTTTTTACTGACGCAAATTTTAATTGCGCCAGGGATTGCCTTTTCTATAGTAAATTATTCAAAAAATAATTTTTTACTGTCGCAAATTTTAATTACGCCAGGGATTGCGTTTTCTATAGTAAATTATTCAAAAAATAATTTTCTGCTGTCGCAAATTTTAATTACGCCAGGGATTGCCTTTTCTATAGTAAATTATTCAAAAAATAATTTTATACTGTCGCAAATTTTAATTACGCCAGGGATTGCCTTTTCTATAGTAAATTACTCAAAAAATAATTTTATACTGTCGCAAATTTTAAATACGCCAGGGATCGCCTTTTCTATAGTAAATTATTCAAAAAATAATTTTCTACTGTCGCAAATTTTAATTACGCCAGGGATTGCCTTTTCTATAGTAAATTATTCAAAAAATAATTTTTTACTGTCGCAAATTTCAAATCCGCCAGGGATTGCCTTTTCTATAGTAAATTATTCAAAAAATAATTTTTTACTATCGCAAGTTTTAATTGCGCCAGGGATTGCCTTTTCTACAGTAAATTTTGCAAAAAATAATTTTTTACTGTCGCACATTTTAATAGCGCCAGGGATTGCCTTTTCTATAGTAAATCATTCAAAAAATAATTTTCTACTGTCGCAAATTTTAATTACGCCAGGGATTGCCTTTTCTATAGTAAATTATTCAAAAAATAATTTTCTACTGTCGCAAATTTTAAATATCTCAGGGATTGCCTTTTCTATAGTAAATTTCTCACAAAATAATTTTATACTGTCGCAAATTTTAATTACGCCAGGGATTGCCTTTTCTATAGTAAATTATTCAAAAAATAATTTTTTACTGTCGCAAATTTTAATTACGCCAGGGATTGCCTTTTCTATAGTAAACTATTCAAAAAATAATTTTCTACTGTCGCAAATTTTAAGTGCGCCAGGGATTGCCTTTTCTATAGTAAATTATTCAAAAAATAATTTTCAACTGTCGCAAATTTTAATTACGCCAGGGATTGACTTTTCTATAGTAAATTATTCAAAAAATAATTTTTTACTCTCGCAAATTTCAATTTCGCCAGGTAAATTTTTCACAAATTAATTTTTTACTGTCGCAAATTTTAAATACGCCAGGGATTGCCTTTTCTATAGTAAATTATTCAAAAAATAATTTTTTACTGTCGCAAATTTTAAATATCCCAGGGATTGCCTTTTCTATAGTAAATTTCTCACAAATTAATTTCTTACAGTCGCAAATTTTAAATACGCCAGGGATTGCCTTTTCTATAGTAAATTATTCAAAAAATAATTTTTTACTGTCGCAAATTTTAATTGCGCCAGGGATTGCCTTTTCTACAGTAAATTATTCAAAAAATAATTTTTTACTGTCGCAAATTTTAATTACGCCAGGGATTGCCTTTTATATAGTAAATTTTTCAAAAAATAATTTTATACTGTCGCAAATTTTAATTACGCCAGGGATTGCCTTTTCTATAGTAAATTTTGCAAAAAATAATTTTTTACTGTCGCAAATTTTAATTACGCCAGGGATTGCCTTTTCTATAGTAAATTATTCAAAAAATAATTTTTTACTGTCGCAAATTTTAATTACGACAGGGATTGCCTTTTCTACAGTAAATTTTTCAAAAATTAATTTTATACTGTCGCAAATTTTAAATACGCCAGGGATTGCCTTTTCTACAGTAAATTTTGCAAAAAATAAATTTATACTGTCGCAAATTTTAATTACGCCAGGGATTGCCTTTTCTATAGTAAATTATTCAAAAAATAATTTTCTACTGTCGCAAATTTTAATTACGCCAGGGATTGCCTTTTCTATAGTAAATTATTCAAAAAATAATTTTCTACTGTCGCAAATTTTAATTACGCCAGGGATTGCCTTTTCTATAGTAAATTTTTCAAAAATTAATTTTATACTGTCGCAAATTTTAAATATCCCAGGGATTGCCTTTTCTATAGCAAATTTCTCACAAATTAATTTTTTACTGTCGCAAATTTTAATTGCGCCAGGGATTGCCTTTTCTATAGTAAATTATTCAAAAAATAATTTTATACTGTCGCAAATTTTAATTACGCCAGGGATTGCCTTTTCTATAGTAAATTATTCAAAAAATAATTTTATACTGTCGCAAATTTTAATTACGCCAGGGATTGCCTTTTCTATAGTAAATTATTCAAAAAATAATTTTATACTGTCGCAAATTTTAACTACGCCAGGGATTGCCTTTTCTATAGTAAATTATTCAAAAAATAATTTTCTACTGTCGCAAATTTTAATTGCCCCAGGGATTGCCTTTTCTATAGTAAATTTCTCACAAATTAATTTCTTACTGTCGCAAATTTTAAATACGCCAGGGATTGCCTTTTCTATAGTAAATTATTCAAAAAATAATTTTTTACTGTCGCAAATTTTAAATACGCCAGGGATCGCCTTTTCTATAGTAAATTATTCAAAAAATAATTTTCTACTGTCGCAAATTTTAATTACGCCAGGGATTGCCTTTTCTATAGTAAATTATTCAAAAAATAATTTTTTACTGTCCCAAATTTCAAATCCGCCAGGGATTGCCTTTTCTATAGTAAATTATTCAAAAAATAATTTTTTACTATCGCAAGTTTTAATTGCGCCAGGGATTGCCTTTTCTACAGTAAATTTTGCAAAAAATAATTTTTTACTGTCGCACATTTTAATAGCGCCAGGGATTGCCTTTTCTATAGTAAATCATTCAAAAAATAATTTTCTACTGTCGCAAATTTTAATTACGCCAGGGATTGCCTTTTCTATAGTAAATTTTTTAAAAAATAATTTTTTACTGTCGCAAATTTTAAATACGCCAGGGATTGCCTTTTCTATAGTAAATTTTTCAAAAAATAATTTTTTACTATCGCAAATTTTAATTGCGCCAGGGATTGCCTTTTCTATAGTAAATTTTGCAAAAAATAATTTTTTGCTGTCGCAAATTTTAATTACGCCAGGGATTGCCTTTTCTATAGTAAATTTTTCAAAAATTAATTTTTTACTGTCGGAAATTTTAAATACGCCAGGGATTGCCTTTTCTATAGGAAATTTTTCAAAAAATAATTTTTTACTGTCGCAAATTTTAATTGCGCCAGCGATTGCCTTTTCTACAGTAAATTTTTCAAAAACTAATTTTTTACTGTCGCACATTTTAATTGCGTCAGGGATTGTCTTTTCTACAGTAAATTTTTCAAAAAATAATTTTTTACTGTCGCAAATTTTAATTGCGCCAGGGATTGCCTTTTCTATAGTAAATTATTCAAAAAATAATTTTTTACTGTCGCAAATTTTAGTTACGCCAGGGATTGCCTTTCTATAGTAAATTATTCAAAAAATAATTTTTTACTATCGCAAATTTTAATTACGCCAGGGATTGCCTTTTCTATAGTAAATTATTCAAAAAATAATTTTTTACTGTCGGAAATTTTAAGTGCGCCAGGAATTGCCTTTTCTGTAGTAAATTATTCAAAAAATAATTTTCTACTGTCGCAAATTTTAATTACGCCAGGGATTACCTTTTCTACAGTAAATTATTCAAAAAATAATTTTCTACTGTCGCAAATTTTAATTACGCCAGGGATTGCCTTTTCTATAGTAAATTATTCAAAAAATAATTTTCTACTGTCGCAAATTTTAATTACCCAGGGATTGTCTTTTCTATAGTAAATTATTCAAAAAATAATTTTATACTGTCGCAAATTTTAATTACGCCAGGGATTGCCTTTTCTATAGTAAATTATTCAAAAAATAATTTTATACTGTCGCAAATTTTAATTACGCCAGGGATTGCCTTTTCTATAGTAAATTATTCAAAAAATAATTTTCTACTGTCGCAAATTTTAATTGCGCCAGCGATTGCCTTTTCTATAGTAAATTTCTCACAAATTAATTTCTTACTGTCGCAAATTTTAAATACGCCAGGGATTGCCTTTTCTATAGTAAATTATTCAAAAAATAATTTTTTACTGTCGCAAATTTTAAATACGCCAAGAATTGCCTTTTCTATAGTAAATTATTCAAAAAATAATTTTCTACTTTCGCAAATTTTAATTACGCCAGGGATTGCCTTTTCTATAGTAAATTATTCAAAAAATAATTTTTTACTGTCGCAAATTTCAAATCCGCCAGGGATTGCCTTTTCTATAGTAAATTATTCAAAAAATAATTATTTACTATCGCAAGTTTTAATTGCGCCAGGGATTGCCTTTTCTACAGTAAATTTTGTAAAAAATAATTTTTTACTGTCGCAAATTTTAATTGCGCCAGGAATTGCCTTTTCTATAGTAAATTATTCAAAAAATAATTTTCTATTGTCGCAAATTTTAAATACGCCAGGGATTGCCTTTTCTCCAGGAAATTTTTCAAAAAATTATTTTTTACTGTCGCAAATTTTAATTGCGCCAGGGATTGCCTTTTCTACAGTAAATTTTTCAAAAACTAATTTTTTACTGTCGCAAATTTTAATTGCGCCAGGGATTGCCTTTTCTACAGTAAATTTTTCAAAAAATAATTTTTTACTGTCGCAAATTTTAACTGCGCCAGGGATTGCCTTTTCTATAGTAAATTATTCAAAAAATAATTTTCTACTCTCGGAAATTTTAATTACGCCAGGGATTGCATTTTCTATAGTAAATTATTCAAAAAATAATTTTTTACTGTCGCAAATTTCAAATATCCCAGGGATTGCCTTTTCTATAGTAAATTATTCAAAAAATAATTTTTTACTGTCGCAAATTTTAATTACGCCAGGGATTGCCTTTTCTATAGTAAATTATTCAAAAAATAATTTTTTACTGTCGCAAATTTTAATTACGCCGGGGATTGCCTTTTCTATAGTAAATTATTCAAAAAATAATTTTTTACTGTCGCAAATTTTAATTGCGCCAGGGATTGCCTTTTCTATAGTAAATTATTCAAAAAATAATTTTTTACTGTCGCAAATTTTAATTGCGCCAAGGATTGCCTTTTCTACAGTAAATCTTTCAAAATATTAATTTTTTACTGTCGAAAATTTTAATTACGCCAGGGATTGCCTTTTCTATAGTAAATTTTGCAAAAAATAATTTTATACTGTCGCAAATTTTAAATACGCCAGGGATTGCCTTTTCTATAGTAAATTATTCAAAAAATAATTTTTTACTGACGCAAATTTTAAATACGCCAGGGATTGCCTTTTCTATAGTAAATTATTCAAAAAATAATTTTCTACTGTCGCAAATTTTAATTACGCCAGGGATTGCCTTTTCTGTAGTAAATTATTCAAAAAATAATTTTCTACTGTCGCAAATTTTAATTACGCCAGGGATTGCCTTTTCTATAGTAAATTATTCAAAAAATAAATTTTTACTGTCGCAAATTTTAAGTGCGCCAGGGATTGCCTTTTCTATAGTAAATTATTCAAAAAATAAATTTCTACTGTCGCAAATTTTAATTACGCCAGGGATTGCCTTTTCAATAGTAAATTATTCAAAAAATAATTTTCTACTGTCGCAAATTTTAATTGCGCCAGGGATTGCCTTTTCTACAGTAAATTTTTCAAAAATTAATTTTATAATGTCGCAAATTTTAAATACGCCAGGGATTGCCTTTTCTATAGTAAATTTTCCAAAAAATAATTTTTTACTGTCGCAAATTTTAATTGCGCCAGGGATTGCCTTTTCTATAGTAAATTATTCAAAAAATAATTTTCTACTGTCGCAAATTTTAATTACGCCAGGGATTGCCTTTTCTATAGCAAATTATTCAAAAAATAATTTTCTACTGTCGCAAATGTTAAATACGCCAGGGATTGCCTTTTCTATAGTAAATTATTCAAAAAATAATTTTCTACTGTCGCAAATTTTAATTACGCCAGGGACTGCCTTTTCTATAGTAAATTATTCAAAAAATAATTTTTTACTGTCGCAAATTTTAATTACGCCAGGGATTGCCTTTTATATAGTAAATTATTCAAAAAATAATTTTTTACTGTCGCAAATTTTAAATACGCCACGGATTGCCTTTTCTATAGTAAATTATTCAAAAAATAATTTTTTACTGACGCAAATTTTAAATACGCCAGGGATTGCCTTTTCTATAGTAAATTATTCAAAAAATAATTTTCTACTGTCGCAAATTTTAATTACGCCAGGGATTGCCTTTTCTATAGTAAATTATTCAAAAAATAATTTTCTACTGTCGCAAATTTTAATTACGCCAGGGATTGCCTTTTCTATAGTAAATTATTCAAAAAATAATTTTTTACTGTCGCAAATTTTAAGTGCGCCAGGGATTGCCTTTTCTATAGTAAATTATTCAAAAAATAATTTTATACTGTCGAAAATTTTAATTACGCCAGGGATTGCCTTTTCTATAGTAAATTATTCAAAAAATAATTTTCTACTGTCGCAAATTTTAATTACGCCAGGGATTGCCTTTGTACAGTAAATTTTTCAAAAAATAATTTTTTACTGTCGCAAATTGTAATTGCGCCAGGGATTGCCTTTTCTATAGTAAATTTTTCAAAAACTAATTTTCTACTGTCGCAAATTTTAATTACGCCAGGGATTGCCTTTTCTATAGTAAATTATTCAAAAAATAATTTTCTATTGTCGCAAATTTTAATTACGCCAGGGATTGCCTTTTATATAGTAAATTATTCAAAAAATAATTTTCTACTGTCGCAAATTTTAATTACGCCAGGGATTGCCTTTTCTATAGTAAATTATTCAAAAAATAATTTTTTACTGTCGCAAATTTTAAGTGCGCCAGGGATTGCCTTTTCTATAGTAAATTATTCAAAAAATAATTTTATACTGTCGCAAATTTTAATTACGCCAGGGATTGCCTTTTCTATAGTAAATTATTCAAAAAATAATTTTCTACTGTCGCAAATTTTAATTACGCCAGGGATTGCCTTTGTACAGTAAATTTTTCAAAAAATAATTTTTTACTGTCGCAAATTGTAATTGCGCCAGGGATTGCCTTTTCTATAGTAAATTTTTCAAAAACTAATTTTCTACTGTCGCAAATTTTAATTACGCCAGGGATTGCCTTTTCTATAGTAAATTATTCAAAAAATAATTTTATACTGTCGCAAATTTTAATTACGCCAGGGATTGCCTTTTCTATATACATTATTCAAAAAATAATTTTCTACTGTCGCAAATTTTAATTACGCCAGGGATTGCCTTTTCTATAGTAAATTATTCAAAAAATAATTTTTTATTTTCGCAAATTTTAATTACGCCAGGGATTGCCTTTTCTATAGTAAATTATTCAAAAAATAATTTTCTACTGTCGCAAATTTTAATTACGCCAGGGATTGCCTTTTCTATAGTAAATTATTCAAAAAATAATTTTTTACTGTCGCAAATTTTAATTGCGCCAGGGATTGCCTTTTCTATAGTAAATTATTCAAAAAAAAATTTTCTACTGTCGCAAATTTTAAATATCCCAGATATTGCCTTTTCTATAGTAAATTTCTCACAAATTAATTTTTTACTGTCGCAAATTTTAAATACGCCAGTGATTGCCTTTTCTAAAGTAAATTATTCAAAAAATAATTTTTTACTGACGCAAATTTTAAATACGCCAGGGATTGCCTTTTCTATAGTAAATTATTCAAAAAATAATTTTCTACTGTCGCAAATTTTAATTACGCCAGGGATTGCCTTTTCTATAGTAAATTATTCAAAAAATAATTTTCTACTGTCGCAAATTTTAATTACGCCAGGGATTGCCTTTTCTATATTAAATTATTCAAAAAATAATTTTTTACTGTCGCAAATTTTAAGTGCGCCAGGGATTGCCTTTTCTATAGTAAATTATTCAAAAAATAATTTTATACTGTCGCAAATTTTAATTACGCCAGGGATTGCCTTTTCTATAGTAAAGTATTCAAAAAATAATTTTCTACTGTCGCAAATTTTAATTACGCCAGGGATTGCATTTGTACAGTAAATTTTTCAAAAAATAATTTTTTACTGTCGCAAATTGTAATTGCGCCAGGGATTGCCTTTTCTATAGTAAATTTTTCAAAAACTAATTTTCTACTGTCGCAAATTTAAATTACGCCAGGGATTGCCTTTACTATAGTAAATTATTCAAAAAATAATTTTATACTGTCGCAAATTTTAATTACGCCAGGGATTGCCTTTTCTTTAGTAAATTATTCAAAAAATAATTTTCTACTGTCGCAAATTTTAATTACGCCAGGGATTGCCTTTTCTATAATAAATTATTCAAAAAATAATTTTTTACTGTCGCAAATTTTAAGTGCGCCAGGGATTGCCTTTTCTATAGTAAATTATTCAAAAAATAATTTTATACTGTCGCAAATTTTAATTACGCCAGGGATTGCCTTTTCTATAGTAAATTATTCAAAAAATAATTTTCTACTGTCGCAAATTTTAATTACGCCAGGGATTGCCTTTGTACAGTAAATTTTTCAAAAAATAATTTTTTACTGTCGCAAATTGTAATTGCGCCAGGGATTGCCTTTTCTATAGTAAATTTTTCAAAAACTAATTTTCCACTGTCGTAAATTTTAATTACGCCAGGGATTGCCTTTTCTATAGTAAATTATTCAAAAAATAATTTTTTACTGTCGCAAATTTTAATTACGCCAGGGATTGCCTTTTCTATAGTAAATTATTCAAAAAATAATTTTCTACTGTCGCAAATTTTAATTACGCCAGGGATTGCCTTTTCTATAGTAAATTATTCAAAAAATAATTTTTTACTGTCGCAAATTTTAATTGCGCCAGGGATTGCCTTTTCTATAGCAAATTATTCAAAAAAAATTTTCTACTGTCGCAAATTTTAAATATCCCAGATATTGCCTTTTCTATAGTAAATTTCTCACAAATTAATTTTTTACTGTCGCAAATTTTAAATACGCCAGGGATTGCCTTTTCTATAGTAAATTATTCAAAAAATAATTTTCTACTGTCGCAAATTTTAATTACGCCAAGGATTGCCTTTTCTATAGTAAATTATTCTAAAAATAATTTTCTACTGTCGCAAATTTTAATTACGCCAGGGATTGCCTTTTCTATAGTAAATTATAAAAAAAATAATTTTATACTGTCGCAAATTTTAATTACGCCAGGGATTGCCTTTTATATAGTAAATTATTCAAAAAATAATTTTTTACTGTCGCAAATTTTAAATACGCCAGGGATTGCCTTTTATATAGTAAATTATTCAAAAAATAATTTTCTACTGTCGCCAATTTTAATTGCGCCAGGGATTGCCTTTTCTACAGTAAATTATTCAAAAAATAATTTTCTACTGTCGCAAATTTTAACTGCGCCAGGAATGGCCTTTTCTACAGTAAATTTTTCAAAAATTAATTTTATACTGTCGCAAATTTTAAATACGCCAGGGATTGCCTTTTCTATAGTAAATTATTCAAAAAATAATTTTCTACTGTCGCAAATTTTAATTGCGCCAGGGATTGCCTTTTCTATAGTAAATTTTTCAAAAAATAATTTTTTACTATCGCAAGTTTTAATTGCGCCAGGGATTGCCTTTTCTATAGTAAATTATTCAAAAAATAATTTTATACTGTCGCAAATTTTAATTACGCCAGGGATTGCCTTTTCTATAGTAAATTATTCAAAAAATAATTTTCTACTGTCGCAAATTTTAATTACGCCAGGGATTGCCTTTTCTATAGTAAATTATTCAAAAAATAATTTTTTACTGTCGCAAATTTTAAGTGCGCCAGGGATTGCCTTTTCTATAGTAAATTATTCAAAAAATAATTTTATACTGTCGCAAATTTTAATTACGCCACGGATTACCTTTTCTATAGTAAATTATTCAAAAAATAATTTTATAGTGTCGCAAATTTTAATTACGCCAGGGATTGCCTTTTCTATAGCAAATTATTCAAAAAATAATTTTCTACTGTCGCAAATTTTAATTACGCCAGGGATTGCCTTTTCTATAGTAAATTATTCAAAAAATAATTTTCTACTGTCGCAAATTTTAATTACGCCAGGGATTGCCTTTTCTATAGTAAATTATTCAAAAAATAATTTTATACTGTCGCAAATTTTAATTTCGCCAGGGATTGCCTTTTCTATAGTAAATTATTCAAAAAATAATTTTCTACTGTCGCAAATTTTAATTACGCCAGGGATTGCCTTTTCTATAGTAAATTATTCAAAAAATAATTTTCTACTGTCGCAAATTTTAATTACGCCAGGGATTGCCTTTTCTATAGTAAATTATTCAAAAAATAATTTTTTACTGTCGCAAATTTTAAATACGCCAGGTATTGCCTTTTCTATAGTAAATTATTCAAAAAATAATTTTTTACTGTCGCAAATTTTAAATACGCCAGGGATTGCCTTTTCTATAGTAAATTATTCAAAAAATAATTTTCTATTGTCGCAAATTTTAATTACGCCAGGGATTGCCTTTTCTATAGTAAATTATTCAAAAAATAATTTTTTACTGTCTCAAATTTTAAATACGCCAGGGATTGCCTTTTCTATAGTAAATTTTTCGAAAAATAATTTTATACTCTCGCAAATTTTAATTACGCCAGAGATTGCCTTTTCTATAGTAAATTTTGCAAAAAATAATTTTCTACTGTCGCAAATTTTAATTGCGCCAGGGATTGCCTTTTCTATAGTAAATTATTCAAAAAATAGTTTTCTACTGTCGCAAATTTTAATTACGCCAGGGATTGCCTTTTCTATAGTAAATTATTCAAAAAATAATTTTTTACTGTCGCAAATTTTAAGTGCGCCAGGGATTGCCTTTTCTATAGTAAATTATTCAAAAAATAATTTTATACTGTCGCAAATTTTAATTACGCCAGGGATTGCCTTTTCTATAGTAAATTATTCAAAAAATAATTTTTTACTGTCGCAAATTTTAACTACGCCAGGGATTGCCTTTTCTATAGTAAATTATTCAAAAAATAATTTTCTACTGTCGCAAATTTTAAGTGCGCCAGGGATTGCCTTTTCTATAGTAAATTATTCAAAAAATAATTTTCAACTGTCGCAAATTTTAATTACGCCAGGGATTGCCTTTTCTATAGTAAATTATTCAAAAAATAATTTTTTACCCTCGCAAATTTCAATTTCGCCAGGTAAATTTTTCACAAATTAATTTTTGACTGTCGCAAATTTTAAATACGCCAGGGATTGCCTTTTCTATAGTAAATTTTTCAAAAAATAATTTTATACTGTCGCAAATTTTAATTACGCCAGGGATTGCCTTTTCTATAGTAAATTTTGCAAAAAATAATTTTCTACTGTCGCAAATTTTAATTGCGCCAGGGATTGCCTTTTCTATAGTAAATTATTCAAAAAATAGTTTTCTACTGTCGCAAATTTTAATTACGCCAGGGATTGCCTTTTCTATAGTAAATTATTCAAAAAATAATTTTATACTGTCGCAAATTTTAATTACGCCAGGGATTGCCTTTTCTATAGTAAATTATTCAAAAAATAATTTTCTACTGTCGCAAATTTTAATTACGCCAGGGATTGCCTTTTCTATAGTAAATTATTCAAAAAATAATTTTCTACTGTCGCAAATTTTAATTACGCCAGGGATTGCCTTTTCTATAGTAAATTATTCAAAAAATAATTTTTTACTGTCGCAAATTTTAAATACGCCAGGGATTGCCTTTTCTAAAGTAAATTATTCAAAAAATAATTTTTTACTGTCGCAAATTTTAAATACGCCAGGGATTGCCTTTTCTATAGTAAATTATTCAAAAAATAATTTTCTACTGTCGCAAATTTTAATTACGCCAGGGATTGCCTTTTCTATAGTAAATTATTGAAAAAATAATTTTTTACTGTCGCAAATTTTAAATACGCCAGGGATTGCCTTTTCTGTAGTAAATTTTTCAAAAAATAGTTTTATACTGTCGCAAATTTTGATTACGCCAGGGATTGCCTTTTCTATAGTAAATTTTGCAAAAAATAATTTTCTACTGTCGCAAATTTTAATTGCGCCAGGGATTGCCTTTTCTATAGTATATTATTCAAAAAATAGTTTTCTACTGTCGCAAATTTTAATTACGCCAGGAATTGCCTTTTCTATAGTAAATTATTCAAAAAATAATTTTTTACTGTCGCAAATTTTAAGTGCGCCAGGGATTGCCTTTTCTATAGTAAATTATTCAAAAAATAATTTTATACTGTCGCAAATTTTAAGTGCGCCAGGGATTGCCTTTTCTATAGTAAATTATTCAAAAAATAATTTTCAACTGTCGCAAATTTTAATTACGCCAGGGATTGCCTTTTCTATAGTAAATTATTCAAAAAATAATTTTTTACTCTCGCAAATTTCAATTTCGCCAGGTAAATTTTTCACAAATTAATTTTTTACTGTCGCAAATTTTAAATACGCCAGGGATTGCCTTTTCTATAGTAAATTATTCAAAAAATAATTTTTTACTGTCGCAAATTTTAAATATCCCAGGGATTGCCTTTTCTATAGTAAATTTCTCACAAATTAATTTCTTACTGTCGCAAATTTTAAATACGCCAGGGATTGCATTTTCTATATTAAATTATTCAAAAAATAATTTTTTACTGTCGCAAATTTTAATTGCGCCAGGGATTGCCTTTTCTACAGTAAATTATTCAAAAAATAATTTTCTACTGTCGCAAATTTTAATTGCGCCAGGGATTGCCTTTTCTACAGTAAATTTTTCAAAAACTAATTTTTTACTGTCGCAAATTTTAATTACGCCAGGGATTGCCTTTTCTATAGTAAATTATTCAAAAAATAATTTTATACTGTCGCAAATTTTAATTACGCCAGGGATTGCCTTTTCTATAGTAAATTATTCAAAAAATAATTTTTTACTGTCGCAAATTTTAAGTTCGCCAGGGATTGCCTTTTCTATAGTAAATTATTCAAAAAATAATTTTCAACTGTCGCAAATTTTAATTACGCCAGGGATTGCCTTTTCTATAGTAAATTATTCAAAAAATAATTTTTTACTATCTCAAATTTTAATTGCGCCAGGGATTGCCTTTTCTATAGTAAATTATTCAAAAAATAATTTTTTACTGTCGCAAATTTTAATTGCGCCAGGGATTGCCTTTTCTACAGTAAATTTTTCAAAATATTAATTTTTTACTGTCGAAAATTTTAATTACGCCAGGGATTGCCTTTTCTATAGTAAATTTTGCAAAAAATAATTTTTTACTGTCGCAAATTTTAATTACCCCAGGGATTGCCTTTTCTACAGTAAATTTTTCAAAAAATAATTTTTTACTGTCACAAATTTTAATTGCGCCAGGGATTGCCTTTTCTACAGTAAATTTTTCAAAAACTAATTTTTTACTGTCGCAAATTTTAAGTACGCCAGGGATTGCCTTTTCTATAGTAAATTTTTCAAAAATTAGTTTTTTACTCTCGCAAATTTCAATTTCGCCAAGTAAATTTTTCACAAATTAATTTTTTACTGTCGCAAATTTTAAATACGCCAGGGATTGCCTTTCCTATAGTAAATTATTCAAAAAATAATTTTTTACTGTCGCAAATTTTAATTGCGCCAGGGATTGCCTTTTCTATAGTAAATTATTCAAAAAATAATATTCTATTGTCGCAAATTTTAATTGCGCCAGGGATTGCCTTTTCTACAGTAAATTTTTCAAAATATTAATTTTTTACTGTCGAAAATTTTAATTACGCCAGGGATTGCCTTTTCTATAGTAAATTTTGCAAAAAATAATTTTTTACTGTCGCAAATTTTAAGTACGCCAGGGATTGCCTTTTCTATAGTAAATTTTTCAAAAATTAGTTTTTTACTCTCGCAAATTTCAATTTCGCCAAGTAAATTTTTCACAAATTAATTTTTTACTGTCGCAAATTTTAAATACGCCAGGGATTGCCTTTCCTATAGTAAATTATTGAAAAAATAATTTTTTACTGTCGCAAATTTTAAATACGCCAGGGATTGCCTTTTCTGTAGTAAATTTTTCAAAAAATAGTTTTATACTGTCGCAAATTTTGATTACGCCAGGGATTGCCTTTTCTATAGTAAATTTTGCAAAAAATAATTTTCTACTGTCGCAAATTTTAATTGCGCCAGGGATTGCCTTTTCTATAGTATATTATTCAAAAAATAGTTTTCTACTGTCGCAAATTTTAATTACGCCAGGAATTGCCTTTTCTATAGTAAATTATTCAAAAAATAATTTTTTACTGTCGCAAATTTTAAGTGCGCCAGGGATTGCCTTTTCTATAGTAAATTATTCAAAAAATAATTTTATACTGTCGCAAATTTTAAGTGCGCCAGGGATTGCCTTTTCTATAGTAAATTATTCAAAAAATAATTTTCAACTGTCGCAAATTTTAATTACGCCAGGGATTGCCTTTTCTATAGTAAATTATTCAAAAAATAATTTTTTACTCTCGCAAATTTCAATTTCGCCAGGTAAATTTTTCACAAATTAATTTTTTACTGTCGCAAATTTTAAATACGCCAGGGATTGCCTTTTCTATAGTAAATTATTCAAAAAATAATTTTTTACTGTCGCAAATTTTAAATATCCCAGGGATTGCCTTTTCTATAGTAAATTTCTCACAAATTAATTTCTTACTGTCGCAAATTTTAATACGCCAGGGATTGCATTTTCTATATTAAATTATTCAAAAAATAATTTTTTACTGTCGCAAATTTTAATTGCGCCAGGGATTGCCTTTTCTACAGTAAATTATTCAAAAAATAATTTTCTACTGTCGCAAATTTTAATTGCGCCAGGGATTGCCTTTTCTACAGTAAATTTTTCAAAAACTAATTTTTTTACTGTCGCAAATTTTAATTACGCCAGGGATTGCCTTTTCTATAGTAAATTATTCAAAAAATAATTTTATACTGTCGCAAATTTTAATTACGCCAGGGATTGCCTTTTCTATAGTAAATTATTCAAAAAATAATTTTTTACTGTCGCAAATTTTAAGTTCGCCAGGGATTGCCTTTTCTATAGTAAATTATTCAAAAAATAATTTTCAACTGTCGCAAATTTTAATTACGCCAGGGATTGCCTTTTCTATAGTAAATTATTCAAAAAATAATTTTTTACTATCTCAAATTTTAATTGCGCCAGGGATTGCCTTTTCTATAGTAAATTATTCAAAAAATAATTTTTTACTGTCGCAAATTTTAATTGCGCCAGGGATTGCCTTTTCTACAGTAAATTTTTCAAAATATTAATTTTTTACTGTCGAAAATTTTAATTACGCCAGGGATTGCCTTTTCTATAGTAAATTTTGCAAAAAATAATTTTTTACTGTCGCAAATTTTAATTACCCCAGGGATTGCCTTTTCTACAGTAAATTTTTCAAAAAATAATTTTTTACTGTCACAAATTTTAATTGCGCCAGGGATTGCCTTTTCTACAGTAAATTTTTCAAAAACTAATTTTTTACTGTCGCAAATTTTAAGTACGCCAGGGATTGCCTTTTCTATAGTAAATTTTTCAAAAATTAGTTTTTTACTCTCGCAAATTTCAATTTCGCCAAGTAAATTTTTCACAAATTAATTTTTTACTGTCGCAAATTTTAAATACGCCAGGGATTGCCTTTCCTATAGTAAATTATTCAAAAAATAATTTTTTACTGTCGCAAATTTTAATTGCGCCAGGGATTGCCTTTTCTATAGTAAATTATTCAAAAAATAATATTCTATTGTCGCAAATTTTAATTACGCCAGGGATTGCCTTTTCCATAGTAAATTATTCAAAAAATAATTTTTTACTGTCGCAAATTTCAAATCCGCCAGGGATTGCCTTTTCTTTAGTAAATTATTCAAAAAATAATTTTTTACTGTCGCAAATTTTAATTGCGCCAGGGATTGCCTTTTCTACAGTAAATTTTTCAAAAATTAATTTTATACTGTCGCAAATTTTAAATACGCCGGGGATTGCCTATTCTATAGTAAATTTTGCAAAAAAATAATTTTTTACTGTCGCAAATTGTAATTGCGCCAGGGATTAACTTTTCTATAGTAAATTTTTCAAAAAATAATTTTCTACTCTAGCAAATTTTAATTACACCAGGG